>JAJPUD010002252.1:53415-112474 GCA_023553655.1 Myrmecobius fasciatus
TGACTTTAGTGGAGATAGTGAAGACTTCAACTGAGAACCTCCCAAGGCAGCACATTTCACTTTTGGCCATCTCTAACTGTTTAGGAAGGTTGATTTTCCATCAAGTCTAAATTTGTCATTTTATGCTTTCTACACAGTGGTCTTCGTTCATTGAAGAGCAATTTGTCAAAAGATTAGACTTGGTCTCATAG
Organism: Myrmecobius fasciatus; assembly: GCA_023553655.1. Classification (NCBI taxonomy): domain Eukaryota; kingdom Metazoa; phylum Chordata; class Mammalia; order Dasyuromorphia; family Myrmecobiidae; genus Myrmecobius; species Myrmecobius fasciatus. The sequence continues at coordinate 53,607 of JAJPUD010002252.1, forward strand.
AATAGAACCAGAACCAGGGGGCAGAAGTTATAGAAAATCAGCTTTAAGCTTGACTTGAAGAGAAATGTCCTGATAATTTAACCTTTCCAAAAAGGGAAAGGATTGTTTTGTGGATTGTGAATTTTCTATCACTGGAGGTGTTTAAACAGAGTCTGGATGACCATTTGTCACAGATATAAATGGGATTTATTATTTGGCAGGTGGTAGACTAGATGATCCTTCAAATTCTAAAATTCTGGGATTCTATATTTGGTGACATTAAAAACAAACATTATCAAAGATGCCTCCAGAAGGTTGAAAGCTTTTAGAACAGTTCACAAGGGTATGTTTGGAGGTTCTTACCAACTCTAATTACCTCTTGTAGTTATTTATGAAAAGTTGCATTTTTTCTATCCTGTCCTTCAAATAGCACAATATTTAATGCTTATGTGCATATGATGTAAATTACACTAAAATGTATCCTGGTTCCTAAATGGAATATGGTGATTCTACATTCTCAAAGGCTTTGTCAATACAGCATAACTTCTGGAACATTTACCAAAATTTCAAGACTTCTAGCGCTTAACTATAAATGGACAGTCATTGTAAGACCAGCTCACTTAAGTTAGGAGCAACTTATTGGAAGTTTGAATAGCAAGGGGTAATATTTTTAGGCACATCAGCTAACAGACTTTGAAAGATTGTGATTTGTGACAACAGATCTACTTGGGCTAATGAAATCATAGATTCTTAAAATATCAAAGTAGTATGATCTTTGGATTTCTTTGTCCTAAAATAAACCTTATTCCTTTAAGATTTAATTTCTATAGATTTGAAGAAATAGGTTGATTTTTTTTTTCATTTAAGTTTGCAGGGTTAAATAGTTTAATTGATGTTATTTGTTATTTCAAAGAATATAAATATTTTTTAAAAGTCAGGTTAACAATCACTAAATGATAGTCTACTAGGTTAAGTAAAAGCATCTGAGGAAAAGTGAAAGTGCCAGTAGCATAAAAAGCAACTCAATTCTGTCAGACCTTGCTTCAGGTTTTAGAAAGGAGAATTGCCCTTGAAGGGAATGTTGTAACTCTAGAAATGAAGCTCTTCAATAAAGAATGGAACTGTGCAAAAGCTGACTGCTCTGGGAAACAAGAATCAGACCAAATGAATTCAAGTTATTATGGTACTTAGAATTTAGTGGGTAATAAAAAACCATTAATGCGGTATTTAAAGACTCGAGTGTAAGCAAGTGAAAGCAAATTAAAGAATATAAAAGTTAAAATTCAACAACTAAATTAAGATACCCACAATACATATAACCTCTGCTTTTTCTTTTTAAAATTTATTTTCTTTTTAATTTACAGAATAAAATAAGCATTTCTATAATGTAGCAGAATAAAAAAGATAATTGCACATGAAACTGCAAATCTGTTATGTACAACTTGCTATTCCTTTTAAATATACTTGAAATTATCATGCAAATTTATTTTCTTTTCTTTTATTTTCTCCTCCCTCTTCTGCCCCTACCCTAGAGATGGTTATCATTAAACATAAATAGTTATAGGTATATAAAATTTTTCTATACATATGTATAAGAACTCAATCAGTTCATTCTCTGGATTGAGACAGTGTCTTTATATATCCTTTATTTTTCATTTGATTTAGTTAATCAAATTCATTCTTGAAATAAAATTGCTGTTACTGTATACAGTGTTCTCTTGGTTCTGCTTACTTTGCTTTTCACATACTTAAAAACCTTGCTCTTCTTTATTCTCTTTGTACAATATTTATATATTTTAAAAATGAATGAATTAGCAGCAAACATTTTCTGATAAATGTTAGTAATGATAAGCATTGATCTTTATTATGTATATCTGAATGTGTCAGATCCCAAAGCAAACCTGAAATACAGGGCTGAGAACTATGAGCTAGTCACTGGACCACCAGGGAAGATTGCATAAATACTACTGTGCCACTTTCCTTAGGCTTCCCACTTGTTTTACACTTAATCTGTTGTGGTGTCTATGTTATGTAAACAAGTTATCACAAATCACCTGGCATTAATGAGCATAGGTGTCCTGTGATGAAAACAAAAAAGCCTGAAAGCTTAAAACTGCAATGGGAAAATTATAGTAGGAGCTCTCTTCTGAAAACATTTCTCCCTTGATAGGAAGAATAGAAAGTTTAAAAATAAGGCTGACCACTTTTGTGCAATTGTTTTTAAAATATAGGGGCCTTATGAAAATATAGGCAATAACTAGACTATCAATGATAGATAGAGAGATAGGCTCTGATTCAGGATATCAAGGTAGGCTTCTGATATATATACTAAATGTCTAATGCTAAGCAAATCACTTAACCACTCAGTGTTCCAGGAAATCACTAAACCTATGTTTGGGAAAGTACTGATCTACACTGGTTGAAGGGGCTTCCTCCCTAGGAATCCTCTACCCCGATGAAATTTCAGGAAGAGTGAAAATTTAAGTATCTGAGTGGAATGAATATATTTTAAAAAAATAAGTCAGAATTACAGTTAACCAGTTTCTAACAATCACTATATATTGGTGACAACTATCAGTCCAAATAGTTGATTTTCTGTGTTGTTTTTTTTTTTTAAGATGAGCAAATAATATTTTTCTTCTTTATCCTTTGATGGAACTTTAGCCATTTGAACAGATATGAATCTTTCTGCCGTGTAAAGAAAACCCAAAAGGAACTAATGGACATTTCATCTTTTAGTGAGTGTTAGTAAATCAATGAGAACCCTGTCAAACTCTAAAAGACCATGTAGGGGAATGTCTTTTACATAAACTGTAAACCTGGAATTGACAACTGAAGCAGGATAAATTCAGCTGTTGTGAAGAAGTTAGACAGCAAGGGGGAAAAAAAGGTAGTATCTTGATTTGCCTGCTGAATTAGGTGCCCATGACATGAGTCCAAAGACTTTATTACAAATGAAGTTGTTGTTGTTTTCCTGAGGCAATTGGGATTAAGTGACTTGCCCAGGGTCACACAGCTAGGGAATGTTAAGTGTCTGAGACCAGATTTGAACTCAGGTCCTCCTGACTTCAGGGCTGGTGCTCTAAACTAAACTCTGAAACTAAACTAAAACTCCAAACAAATGAAATTTTAATAAGCAAGAAGTAACTATTCAGCATCCACTGACACCCAGCACTGTGTTAAGGCACCTAAAGAGAATTCAAAATATGTACAATATAGGATTTTTCTCCTTGAGGAACTAACAGTTTCAATGAGAAAATAAAATTAATGTATATAGTGCAATTAGAAAATAATTAAGTACTAATTGATAAGTAATGGACTCTGTCAATGTACAACAAAAATTCAGAAAAGAGGTTAGTGTTGTTTTGAAGTGGCCTAGACAGGCTTCATGGAAAATCTTGACTTTGAAGATCATTAGGGTTTGGATACAAAATTAGGGATAAGTTATGGGAAATTCAGTTAGGTAAGATCCATTCAAAGCCAAGCCCAGAAATTTGGGTTTGAGGAGGGGAGTTTTGAGCTGGGAAGCAACATGCTGAAACAGATGCTTTAGGGGGAAAAATCTGGCAGTGATTGGAGCACCCAAGAGGCTGGAGCTAGGTTGATAGGGAAAACTGCTAGGAGGCTTTTGCAGTAATAAAAGCAGAAGGTCAGGAGGACCTGTATTAGCATGAAGGAAATGGAAATATGGTTGAAAGGGTGAGACATTCTGCAGAGAGAACTGACAGAATCTGATGAGATTAGGTACAGACATATCTTGGAGATATTGAAATTTTGGTTCCAGGCCCCTGCAATAGAGAAAATATCACTTTTTTTTTTTTACTTTCCTAGTGCATATAAATATTTTGTTCATACTATATTGTAGTATATTGTGTGCAATCATATTATGCCTAAGAAACCATGTTTGTACCTTAATTAAATATATTTATTGATAAAAATGCTAGCCATCAACTAAGCCTTCAAAGACTTGTAATTTTTTTTTTTTTTTTTTTGCTGGTAGAGGATCTTGTTTAGATAGTGATGGTTGATGACCTATCAGTTGCTGAAGGTTGGGGTGACTGTGGCAGTTTATTAAAATAAGACAACTTTGAAGTTTGCCACATGGATTGAGCACTTTCACTTGAGCACTTAAAGGGCATTGTAGGGTTACTAATTGGTCCAATTTCAATATTTTCCTATCTCTCAGAGAATAAGGAGGCTCAAGAAGAGAGAGAGACAGACAGAAAGAGAGACAGAGACAGAGACAGAGACAGAGAGACAGAGAGAATGACACACAGAGAGAGACAGAGAGACACAGAGAGAGACAGAGAGAGAAAGAAAAAAAGAGAGACAGAGAGACAGAGAGAATTCCAACAGGCATGGAACAGAACAGATGTCTTGTAAGGATCCCTTGAACTTTTCAGTTCCTTGTGTTTGTGACAAATTATAGAGATGTTTTGGCTGAAACTTGAATGTCCATTGTCTAGAGTAGGAAAAAAAACAATAGACAGCCACTGAGCCTTTTAGGAAAAAACAACTGGAACTTTTTGAAGTAATATATAAATTGAAGAGCAAGGTATAGACAGAAGGACCATGGCATATCAGACTTTTACATAATAGCACAGATTGTTGCTTTTCTTGGGAAGGGCAATTTGTCATGGGAAATAGATGAATCAGTATAATGGATAGTCAATCTATAAGAAAGTATCATCATTTGAATAATATTCATGTAATCTTTCATATTTGACTTGAGTTCAAATCTAGTCTCAGTCACTTATTAGCTGTATGATCCAGGACAAGTCACTTAACTCTATTGCCTTAGTTCTTTATGTAAAAACTTTCATTCTGGAGAAGAAAAAGGCAAACTATTTCAGGATCTTTGCCAAAAAACTCCACAAAACCCCAAATGGGGTCATGAAGAGTTAGACACAAATGAAAAAACCATAGAACAATAACTTTTCATATGAACTTTGTATCCTATTGGCATGAAATTGTCTATACATCTCAATGATATATTATTTAATATGAACATGATGAGCGCTAAGAAACTCCAACAAACAAAACCCCTAGTTTATTGAAGAAATGAAGAAAATCACTGCATGAGTCCTAACATCACACTAAAGAGTACTCCAGTCCTTTTAAATTGCAATGTCTTCCAGGAAATTTAAAATATAATCCAATTTGCCCAAATTGGATTTACATTACAACTTTTCAGGAATGTACCTACTATGCAACTGGAATTATGCTTGTGTCAAACTGCATAGTTCCAGTAATGACTACTTTACAGTGGGGTAGATTCCAAAGCAATAACAGGTGGCCCTGAAAATAATAACTTATGAACAAATAGCATTCCTCCTTGCTTTTGACAGGGCTTAAAGACACTTTAATAAGCTGTTTTAGTAGTAATTGTTGCTGTTATTTTTAGATGCCTGGCACACTGTAGGCATCAATTTGTTTTGCTATCTACATATTTGCCTGATTTCTACAAGTAATCAAACTTATCAGTTCTCACCCTGGTTATTCATTAACATCAACATTTGGGTTTGGGGTGGGGAGAGAAAGGGAGAATCTAGTCAGAGACAGAATTGGCTTACTGCCTGGATCACACACACCCTTTTATTTAAATGCTCCCATTGAATAAAAAGTAGGAAGAATTATATTGTGCTGATCTCCAGGTGGACTTCTAAAACATTTTATATCATTATTTTAGATTCTTCCAAAAATATATTTTGTCCAGAGCTTGTAGGATTAATAAAATTTCCAGATTGAAGCAGAGTCCTTTTCTGCTTTGTCACTTGAGAACAGGGCATTAAGTTCAATTAAGTGTCTTCAGAGAGAATGTCAGAAGCACCTGGGAAACGTCAGAACTACTACATCTATTGTCATCTCTGCATTCGGAAAACTAAGAAGCTGGAAAGAGGCATTTTCCTTCCAAATAACTGCTTCCAGACCTCTTCTGTAAAACACTTACTGTGGTCAAGCTATTGTTTGACATTAGACTAAGACAAGGAGAGCAAGACTGATTGTAGGAACACATAGAATGAGTCTACCATTCTATTAAGGATTGGAGAAAGTCACTTTCAACTGTGTATGCAAATAGCAGCAGGTGAAAGATTTTAACAAACCAAGCATGAATTTAAATAAGATATAGGGGGTATGTTTAACTTAACCGCTAACACAAAGCTTTTCTTATTCTTTTTTTGGCATCTTCATTGGGGCATTCTAGGACTGTGCCAATTTTTCTCAATGGGGCTTTGTAGAACCACATGAAATTTTCAGTCCAAATAATTATTAAGCTCTTTCAGTTGGACAAGGCTCAGAGTTATCTGCAAAAATTATTCTTATTGTGCATCTGAATATCTACCATAAGATAGATAGCTTCCTACTCTGCTACCTAAGTGTCAAGTTTAAGGAAAGTTTAGAAAGTGTTTTGAGACAATGGATGAAAGAAGGTAGCAAGACTCCTTTGATTACTACTATCATTACTACTAATGAATAATATAAATGTTACACACATGTATTAAAACGGCACCATACATGTAAGTCATTGGAAGCATTTCTCAGAGGAGAAAAAAGCTCTGCCATCTACTTAATCCACTGGCATTTTATTTTAAAATAAAAGAAAATAACTTTGCGTCTCCTCCTTCAGTCTGGAGCCTATTAAATTCTCTTTACAATGTCTTCTGGGAAGCTTTGCCTGTCTCCCTGTTTATATCCAGCTAATCTGTGGTATCACATAGCATCATTCCCCTTTTTTTAGCTTTTTTATTGACAACACCAGTCTGGAGGGGAAAATGATCACTCATCTTATATATAATACAATAGCTTAACTCAGGCTGACAATAGGAAACGTGCAAGGAAGCCTAGTTAGGACTAAGACAAGTCTATGCCTGTTCCATTAATGGGTGACATTTTTAACAATAGAGCTGTCGGACCCCACTGGAAATAATGGGACTTAATCACGGTGGGAATTAGTGTACCAGGACAGGTGATTATATGCTGGAAATGTGCCAGGGCCAGCTGTGATGCTTCATGTTATTTGTAACCTCAGTAATTGCAGCTTTGAAGAAAAAAATATTTGGAATTGGGGGAACCTAGGCGGGGATGAAAAACCACACACACACACACACACACACACACACACACACACACACAAATACCCATTGTTTTCACAAAGAGGTCTGTTAAAGTTTGAATACTTTAGCTCAGTGTTCTATATTCCTCATTTTTTAAAGTTTACTCATTCCAACCTTTCTCCCCTCTTAACCACAAACTAATATAATTCTTCTCTCATCTTTTCTTCCTTTATTAAAGTCCAATCATGGGGTCTGCTTGCAAATAAAATAGACTTGTAAACATCTGTCTAATTTGAGAAGGGAAATCCCTCTGAAGAATCCATGCTATAAAAACTATGGTTGCTTAGGAAAATAAGGCTCTTGCTTAGTATTCAGTATCCTGTTATATTTGTTCTGCCACCTAATTATGTTAAGCATTTAATTCATTTCTGCTCAGTTGGTAATATGGACAGTACTTTGGCTCTAGTATCATTGGAGGAGCTATGTTGAATAAGATGATCATAATGAAATGTTGTGAAGCTGAGAGTCAAGGAGAAACATATGAATGGGCAAGTAACAGGATGTGCAGAGAGTTAGGAAAACAAAATTTTCATCTCCAAGTCCGTTCAGTCCCACAGGGGTCATACATAAGAGTTTTGCACTAGAATAATCATGGAAATATTTATGGGACATACAAAAATGGAAGTAACTGGAATGAAGAGGCTCTTTCAGCTGGCCCATAGGAATTTCCCAATGGGATCATGCTCTCAAAAATACTAGTTTAGATACCTTCCTGAATCAGAGTAAAGACCTGATGTGGGAAATGTGGGAAATATTCATGGGCAGTGGAAAATGAGATCCAGTAGACCTTCTGTATTACTCTTTCCCCTTATTATAATACTTAAATATAGCCCTCCTAAAGATTATAGGAGGTGGGTTGGAACAGTGACAAGAGTGTTGGTCTTATAGTAAGGGGGACTGGGTTAAATGTGACCTCTAAAACTACTTACGTGGCCATGACTAAATCTTTTGATTTCTCCAAGTCTTAGTTTTCTTATTTATTCAATGGAATTAATAAAGCTTGAACCCAAGACAGGTGACTTATTAGATAGAGCACTAGTCTTGGAGTCAAGAAGACCTCAGTTCAAATTCTACCTCTGACACTTCCTGGCTGTGAAATATTTGACATGACATTTAACCTCTGTCTGCCTCACTTTCCTCAACTGTAAAATGGGGTTGTTGTGAAGATCAAATGATATAGTATTTGTAAAAAGTGTCTGTATAATGCCTGGCACTTAGGAGGTGTTTTCTGAGTGCCTTATTTCCTTCCCTTTCACTCCCTACATCATAGTGAGAATTGTAGTAAGAAAAATGTTTTTTCAAACTTTTAAGAGCTCTACAGATGTGAGTTGTTATTTTCAAATAAACTGATAGACCAGGTGTCAGGTTATTTATATTTTTAGGTTCTATTTCCCCAAAGCTCTTTTAAGGGCAAAATCAGGTTGAAACTTCTTAGTACAGGACTCTATACATAGAAAATCTCCAGTTAGCATCAGATAATGATGAGTGTTTTATCAATTATCAATTTAGCAAGAGTATTTGATAAGTTGTGTCCAATTCTTTGTGACTCCATTTGAGGTTTCCCTGGCAAAGATACTGGGGTGGTTGGCCATTTCCTTCTTCAGCTCATTTTACACAGGAAGAACTGTGGCAAATAGAATTAAATGACTTTTCCAAGGTTCACACATCGAGTAAGTATCTGAGGCTGAATTTGAATTCAGATCTTCCTGACTATCCATTGCAACACCTAGCTGCATTAGAGGTGTTAATTAGGGTTACACTATTAAGAACTAGGATGGAGTAATGATGTCTTGATGTTTCATTACCATAAATTGCTCCTCTACCCTTAGAGGTGTGTGCACTGGTTGTGTGAAGGGACTGGTATAGAGCTTGTCTGAAGATTCAGTATGGAGTAGAGTCACATTGTACTACAGGGTGCCTAGGATCAAAACAAAACAAACAAAAAAGCAGATCTGCAATTTCATTTGTAGATGGAGCTCCTGACAGCTTTTTCTACCAGGGTCAGTTCCTCAGCATTCTCTGAAACCTATATTTTTAGAAAGTTATATAGGGCACCGAGAAGTTAAGGTTAAGTCCAGAGTCAGAAAGTCAGCATATATATGCAGCAGTATTTGACTTCGTGACTCCCAGGCTGGATTTCTCTCTGCGTTACCCCATTGCCTCTCAACTGAAATATTGCAAAATATTTCTGACAAAAGCTTGTTGAATGAATCTGAATAATGAAATAACACTGAATGTGATCTGAAGAGCTAGGTTTGAGTATTGACTCTGCCATTTACAAAACTTATGGGAGCTACCTCTCTTGAGACTTGATTTCTTCATCTATAAAATGCTACTTAATCCACAGAATTGTTTTCATCATTCAGTGAAATAACATCCGTGAAGGTGTATTACATGCTGAAAAATGAAGTCATTCAAAGTCTCAACACTTTTCAAATGCCTTTGTTGATTACAAAAGACAATGAAAGCACATGTGTGCACTGCCCCCAGGCAGATATCTCAGTAATATGGATATTCAATCACCTGAGGGCAATGCAGGTGTATAGTCACTTCCTGATCAGGGCTGGGTATCTCTGCCTGAATTCACTTTTCTCGGTAGCCACATTTTGGGAGCAGGTACTTTTGTATCTACTTCTGCCATCTGTGATTACTGAAACCCTTGTGGGGAAAAAGCAACACATGAGAAAGGAAGGGAGTTTTAAGACCTTTCATTGGGCAACGGTTTCCAGGACAACCATTTCACTCAGTAATCAATATGTTCAGCCTGCTTCAGTTGCTTTGCTTTGTGCTAGACTCCTAAAGACAACGTGGTAGGATGGCACCAGGGAGAACATCAGTGGAAATGAAGAAGAAAACAAACCTTGAAATATGAACCTCAAAGAGAAAACCTGGATAACTTAACTCCATGAAACTGAAAATAATCGAAAAACCGAAGAGCTCTGACTGGTAGCTGTGTAAATTAAGCAGAATGGGATTTCTTTTTCAATAGCAAATTGCCAGAGTTAGGTCGAGCCCGTAGAATTCTCTCTTTGAATTTCATGAAGGTCCCTTGAAAGTTAAAAAAAAAAACCTACCCCTCACATTAAGGTTCTTATTTATTTTATTTTGAAGTGTGTGAATATGAACACATTTAAACTGTTGCCCTCATTCACCTCCTCTTCTCAAACTTTTTCTATCTTAAATGTGATTTTAGAGAAGAAAAAAAATGGAGTTCTACCCCTCCCTATTTAATATGCTATATTTCTCTGGAGATTATTCTTCTATTATCTAAGGAACAGTTGACTAGCTAAGGCAGAGGTTCACAGTGAAATATCCTCTCACCTGGCTGTTTCACCAACACTACTCCATTTTGTCAGCTCTCAGTATTCTGTCTGACTGTCCCCTTTGCTTGCAACATTTCTTCTTCTGCTTCAACGACTGAATTCCCTGGCATCCTTTATATCTAAATTAAAATTCTTTCTTTTACAGGTAGCCTTCTCCAAACCCTCTTATTTCTTATGCCTTCTCTTTAATTTCTAATTATTTCCTACTTATCCAATTAATAGCTTGCTTGTATGTACTTGTTTGCATGCTGTCTCTCCCATTAGATCATAAACTCCTTGAGGTTAGGAATTGTTTTTTGCCTCTTTTTGTATCCTCTATGCTTAACACACTATTTAGCATGTAAAAGGTTCTTAATAAATATATTTCGATTGATCCAGATCACTAAAAGACTACATGTTTTACTAACTCACTAGAACAATGAGAGTTTGGGGCACAGTTGTTTTTCAATTGGTTTGATTTTTAAAGAATCTGACAGTAGTTAAGTCTTTTACTCTAGAGAGGCAACATGATATTGAGTACAAAGAACACTGAACTTGAAATTAGGCAACTCGTTAAAACAAGGCTGCCCACTGTTGCCATTACTATTTAATATTGTATTAGAAATGTTAGCTTTGGCAGTAAGAGAAGAAAAAGAGATTAAAGAAATTAGAGAAGGTAATGAGGAAACCAAATTATCACTCTTTGCAGATGACATGATGGTATACTTAGAGAACCCTAGAATCTCAACTAAAAAACTACTAGAAACAATTCACAACTTTAGCAAAGTTGCAGGATACAAAATTAATCCACATAAATCATCAGCATTTTTATATATTATCAACAAAGTTCAGCAGCAAGAAATACAATAAGAAATTCCAGTCAAAATAATTGTCGATAGTGTAAAATATTTGGGAATCTATCTGCCAAGGGAAAGTCAGGAACTATGCGAACTAAACTACAAAACACTTTTTTTAAATAAAGCTTTTTATTTACAAAACATATGAGTGATTTTTCTACATTGACCTTTGCAAAAACTTTTTTTTTCCCCAAGCTTTTCCCCTCCTTCCCCCCACCCCCACCCCTAGATGACAGGTAATCTAATACATGCTAAATAGGATAAATTATATGACAGATACAATACATGTATACATATCTATACAGTTATCTTACTGCATAAGAAACATCAGATCTAGAAAGAGAAGAAGAAAAAACAACCTAAGAAGGATAACAAAATGCAAGGAAATATTCACAGAAAGCGTTAAAATGCTGTGTTGTGGTCCTCACTCAGTTCCCACAGGCCTCTCTCTAGATGTATATGACTATCTTCATCCCTGAACAATAGGAACTGGTTTGAATCACATCATTGTTGAAGAGAACCATGTCCATCAGAATTGATCATCATATAGTCTTGTTGCTGTGTATAATGTTCTCCTGGTTCTGCTGATTTCACTCAGCATCAGTTCATGCAAGTCTCTCCAATCCTCTCTGAAATCCTCCTGTTGGTCATTTCTTACAGAACAATAATATTCCATAACATTCATATACCATAATTTATTCAGCCATTCTCCAATTGATGGGCATCCTTTCAATTTCCAGTTTCTTGCTACTACAAAAAGGGCTGCCACAAACATTTTTGCACATGTGGGTCCCTTTCCCTCCTTTAAAATCTCTTTGGGATATAGGCCCAGTAGAAACACTGCTGGGTCAAAGGGTATGCACAGTTTGACAACTTTTTGAGCATAGTTCCAAATTGCTCTCCAGAATGGTTGGATCTGTTCACAGTTCCACCAACAATGTATCAGTGTCCCAGTTACAAAACACTTTCAGCACAAATAAAGTCAAACCTAATCAAATGGAAAAACATCAAGTGCTCAAAAGATAATATCTAACATTATAATAACATATTATAAATATATAAAATAAATATATTTATTTAACATAAATATTTAAAGTATTTAAATATTTATTTAATATAATAAAAATGACAATACTACCCAAACTAATTTACTTATTTAGTGCCATACCAATCAAATTCTCAAGAAATTATTTTACAGATCTAGAAAAAATAGTAGCAAAGTTCATCTGGAAGAACAAAAGGTCAAGAATTTCAAGGGAATTAATAAAAAAAAAATGTTGATGAAGGTGGCCTTGCTGTACCAGATCTAAAACCATATTATAAAGCAGCAGTCATCAAACCATTTGGTTCTGGTTAAGAAATAGAGTAGTTGATCAGTGGAATAGGATAGGATCACAGGACAAAATAGGCAATAGCTATAGCAATCTAGTGTTTGATAAACCTAAAGACCCCAGCTTTTGGGATAAGAACTCACTATTTGACAAAAACTGCTGGGAAAATTGGACACTAGTGTGGAAGAAATTAGGGCTTGACCCATACCTATGGGTGGGTATGCCAAGATAAGATACCAAGATAAGATCTAAATGGGTTCATGATTTAGACATAGAGTGATATTATAAGCAAATTAGAGGAACATAGAATAGTTTTCCTCTCAGACATGTGGAAAAGGAAGGAATTTGTGCCCAAAGAAGAACTGGAACTCTTAATTGAACACCAGATAGATAATTTTGATTATATTAAGTTAAAAAGTTTTTGTACAGACAAAACTAATGCGGACAAGATTAGGAGGGAAGCATCAAATTGGGAAATCATCTTTACTTTTAAGGGTTCTGATAAAGGCCTCATTTCTAAAATATATAGAGAATTGACTCATATTTATAAGAATTTAAGCCACTCTCCAATCAATAAATGGTGAAAGGATATGAACAGACAGTTTTCAGATGATGAAATTAAAATTATTTCTAGTCATATGAAAAAGTGCTCCAAATCACTATTGATCAGAGAAATGCAAATTAAGGCAACTCTGAGGTACCACTACACACCTGTCAGATTGGTTAAAATGACAGGAAAAGATAATGATGAATGTTGGAGGGGATGTGGGAAGGCTGGGACACTGATACATTATTGGTGGAGCTGTGAACGGATCCAACCATTCTGGAGAGCAATTTGGAACCATGCTCAAAAAGTTATCAAACTGTGCATACCCTTTGACCCAGCAGTGTTTCTACTGGGCCTACATCCCAAATAGATCTTAAAGGAGGGAAAGGGATCCACATGTGCAAAAATGTTTGTGGCAGCCCTTTTTGTAGTGGCTAGAAACTAGAAACTGAATGGATGCCCATCAATTGGAGAATGGCTGAATAAATTTTGGTATATGAATGTTATGGAATATTATTTTTCTGTGAGAAACGACCAGCAGGATGATTTCAGAGAGGTTTGGAGAGACTTGCATGAACTGATGCTGAGTGAAATCAGCAGAACCAGGAGAACATTATGCACGGCAACAACAAGACTATATGATGATCAATTCTGATGGACATGGTTCTCTTCAACAATGAGATGTTTCAAACCAGTTCCAATTGTTCAGTGATGAAGAAAGCCATATACACCCAGGGAGAGGGATATGAATGTGGACCACAACATTAACATTTTCATGCTCTCTATTGATGTTTGCATTCTGTTTTCCTTCTAGGGTTTTTTTTTTTCTTGTAAATCCGATTTTTCTTGTACAGCAAGATAACTGTATAAATATATATACCCATATTCAATTTGTATTTTAACATAATTAACATGTATTAGACTTCCTGCCATCTAAGGGGGGAGGGAAAAATTTGTAACAGAAAACCTTGCAAGGGTCAATGTTGAAAAAATACCCAAGCATATGTTTTACAAAAAAAAAAAAGCTTTAATAAAAAAAGAAAAAGTAACTAGACAACTTGTTCTTAAATTCATTTATGCCTTCAAGTCATTGATGAAAATACTGAATGGGATAGAAGCAAGAAAAATCATCTGGCCCTGAATTACAGATGTCTTTAAAGATAGAAATCAAAATACTGGTCAACACTGTTTGGGTCTTAAATCAATACAGAACTGCATTGAAGTTTCTTCCCTCACCTGGGCATTAGTAAAACTCTATGTTCTGTAGTAAATCTGGATCCAAAGTCTTAAAAAATAAAAATGCTACTGTTGTAATTTAAGAACTAAAATAGAACACTATAGATTAGCCTTACACAGAACCTTTTCTATAACACATCTCCAGAACTGATTATAAATTGTAAATTGATTGTAAAAATTGGCTATAAATTTTATAATGCATATATGGCAACTTGGTGACACAGTAGATAGAAGGTTGGATTTAGAGACAGGAGGACCTGAGATCAAATGTGACCACAAATAGCTATGTGACCCTGGGCAAGTCACTTGACCCTGTTTTCCTTAGTTTCCTCATGTGTAAAATCAGTTAGAGAAGGAAATGGCAAATAACTCCAGTATCCTTGCCAAGCAAAATCCCAAACAGGACCATGAAAAGATAGAAACAATTGAAACTACTGAATAATAACAACTAGGTATGTATGCATGCATGCATGTCTCCCACACTCACACACAGAGACACATGTGTACATGTATATATATATGTTTGAGTGTATATATGCACACACAAACGTGTATACATACATACGTACATATGCATATGTGTCTGTCTATACTGCTTCCAAAGAGTTTTCTCAGATTCTTTTCTGTGACCTTTTTCCTTTATATATATGACTACAGGTCCGAAAATCTGGCTTACCAAATTAGAAACTGGAGATTCTATTTATTTTTACATTATTTACACTCTACTAAGCTATTAAGTGTAGAAATAAAAACCTTTGTTTCACATCCCATTTTTTCCCCCTTCTAATTCTATAGTACTTTTTTTTTTCTTTAGGAGGAGCTCTTCTAGTGTCGATAGTCACATTCCAGCCTCTTTCTAGAGTTCAGGCTAGATGTAATTTTAAATGGTCTTGTGTCAATTGTCCCCTATAACAGCTGTCATCTTTGTGTCACAGCTGAAGATTTTTCTCCTCATTTTGAATGGGAAATTTTTGAATAGTGTCAACTATTTGGGGACAGTATGTTAGACTTTCGAAGCAAATGCCTCTAATCTTTGGACTCATAATGAGATTTTCTTTCTGAGATGGAGTTTCTAGTATTTCATTAAAAGACCTGATTTCCCCATCACCAGAAGCAAATTTTTAAAAAAATGCCATAACTCCAAAATTGGAATGTGACATGGCTCTCTTTTCTGATACACCTACCCCATAATGCTGCAAGGTCTTTCATTTTTCAGATAAACAATTTCCATTCTTTTAATTCCCATTTTGTGCCAAAATGTCACTCCAATACTGCATGAGATTTATGCAGGCAAACAATCTTGCTTGTAATCCCCTAAAGCAGTTCAGTGAATAGTGTATTCAATTTTTTTTCATTGCTGAAGCTTGGAATTTGAAAGGTTAGAATCAAATTAAATTTATATATATATGTATGTATATATATATTAGAAGTTTTATGCAGCAAGACTCATTGTTGGAAAGTTTTTTTAGAAAGTACATATGATGAAAAAAATAAAGTGTGTATCAGAGGAAAAAAGAGAGTTATTCTTTAAATAACTGAATCATAATTCAGTTCTCATTATCTTTCTGAAGCTGCCAAAAACAGGTTGTAAAAATTAAATCCTCTAGAGTCTGTCTCACATTCATATTATGCTTTCAAATGCTAATTTTTGCACTGGGATCTTTATAATATATTCAGTTTTAGTCACTTCATTATGAAAAAGCCAGAGAGAAATTAGGTTGAAGGGGTCAGAACAGCAGCAACAAAAAAAAAATGATTAAGTAAATGTTGGGATTCATTTATGAGGAAATATTAAGAGATGACTGAGGATCCCCCAAAGACAAATACACATGAAAGGTAAATATGATGTCAATAAATAATAGTTATAATGCACTAAAAGTACATGAGGCCTTTCCCCAAAGGGCTCTAAATCCTTCACATTCATTTCATGTGCCTTCACAATATCTCTGTGATCCAAGTCGAAGGAATATTTGAGTATTTTGCTTATAACCTAGGAAATTGAATTTTATCATCTGATTTGCTTATAAACCTATAGATATTCCTTAGATTATCCGTATCTCTGATTTTACATATATAAATTTGGAACAAAAAGTACTCATTTGATATATAGGATATTTGCTAGAAATATTTTTAAAAATATGTTTTTAAAATAATAATTAAAAACTAAAGAATACATGAGTTGTGGTTTACTTCTAAAACTCTTGCCAAAAGGGGATCTTATCCCCATGAAAGTCTACAAAATCATATTTAAATTACAGCATCCATGAAGGTAACTATAATCCTTCTTGGGGTTTTCAAGAGCATTGGTATACAATTCCAGAAACTTAAAGAGTTGGAAAGATACTTGAGGGCATTTAGTCCAACCCATACTGAAATTGTGAATTACCTCTTCAATATATATGACCAGTGATTATCCATTCTTAACTTGAAGACCTCCCTTATCTTTCTTGCATGTGTATTTGCCTTATGTGTAATGTCAGTCATCTCTTAATATTTCCTCATGAATGAATCACAAGATTTAATTAATCTTTTTGTTGTTGTTAATTGTTGTTGTTGCTGTTCTAACCCCTTCAACCTAATTTCTCTCAGGTTTTTTCATAATGAAGTGTCCAAAGCTAAATGTATTGTAAAGATCCCAGTGCAAAAATTAGCATTTGAAATTATCATCATCATCATCATCATCATGCTTCTATTGTTCATGACAGATTCCTAGCTAGGTACTACAATATTAGGTTGAAGTAAAATTCTGCAAAAGAACAAAATCTAAGATATTTTCCTGAGAGTATATTGAGGCATGAAATAAAAAGCATTATAGTAAGTTAGGAAAACCTGGGTTCATTTCTCACCCTTGATAACACTTAAATAGCTTTGTGATCTTGGGCAAATCACTTAACTTTTAATCATAAACAGCTCCATAACCACTTAGATAGCATGAGGAGTGGCTTATGCTGATGCAAGTCCCTTGTATTTAAGTATAGGAAAACATTTTATGTTAACAAAGGAAATACAATGAAAATTTTCAGTAATATAACAAAATATGGGTCATCTGAATATGAGAGATGAAAAAAATATATGGAAAATAACACTTTATAAATGAGTTTTTAATTCTAGTTGAGAGTAAAGGTCATGAGACACAGTTTGAGGTTTTTTGTTTGTTTGTTTTTGAGGCAATGAGAGTTAAGTGATTTGTCCCAGGTCACATAGCCAATGAGTGTCTGAAGCTGGGATTTGAACTTGAACTTCTAACTCCAGGGTCCACACTCTAGCCACTAGACTACCTAGGTGTTCCTGATTATGATTTAAGAGAATTGATTTATCCCAAGTAATGAACAACATTAAGAGGAAATTTCAGTCAATTAGCTCAAGAATTTCTCCCATATACATGGGAGAAAGTGTTGAATATATTTTGAGGAAGAACACTTTGCTGTATATTTTTTTTTAAAACCTAAACTATCTATACTGATTGTAGTTGTTTAATTCTGCTTTCTTTTGAGTAAACTCAGTCCTGTACCTGGAGTTAGAGAGATTTATCTTTGTGTGTTTAAATCTGGTCTCAGATACTTACTAGCTGCCTGATTCTAGGCAAGTCACTTAATCTTGTTTGCCTCAGTTTCCTCATTTATAAAACGAGTTGGAGAAGGAACCATTCTAGTATTTCTGCTAAGAAAATTACAAATAGGATCATGAAGAGTTGGACACAACTGAAACCAGTGTACAAAATTTTCCCCTATATCCTTCCAAAGAGACATCCCTCAAAATTAAAAAAAAAAATTAAGAGAAAAAAATGGAAGAGGGGGGAAAATGATCAAAATAAACCAATGTACCAAAAAAAACCCACCTATTATATGAAATTTTCCATTTGCATGAATCCTGATTTTTTTTTTTTTTTTTTTTTTTTTTTTTTGTTGAGGCAATTGGGGCTAAGTGACTTGCCCAGGGTCACACAATGAATCCTGATTTTTACAAAGATTAGAAGGAGGTGTCATCTCAAATCGGGTATAAAATATAAAATCATAGTACTGTAATCTGATATTGCATGTAGCACCTTTCTGCAGAATAGAGGTCTATTTTTTATCTCTTGTTTGAGATCGAATTAGTCATTACATTTAACTCAGAGTTTAGGCTTTTTTATTTTATATAACCACTGAATATACATTGTTCTCTTGGTTCTGCTGATTTACTGTTTTTTAGTTCATACAAATCTCATTTTTCTCTGAATTTCTACTCAATCTTTCCCCTTACTAGTGAGTGTCCATTTTATACCCAGTCTGTTGGTACTATAAAAAGTGTTGCTATGAATATTTTGGCGTATGTGAGATTTTTCTTTCTGACGCTGATATCTTGGGGTATATGTACTAAGTGGGATTATTGAGTGAGAGTATAAAAACAATATATAATTGCTTTTCTTATGCAAGTCTAAAATATCTTACAGAATGATATGAAAAATGATCCAAACTACTAATGATAAAATAAATGCTAATTAAAACAATTCTGAGTTTTTACTTAATACCCATAAAATTGATGAGGATAACAAAAGACAAAACTAATATTTGAGGGAATATGAGAAGACAAATACACTAATTGTTACATTATAATACATTGCTGATGGAACCGAATTGGGTTTAAGGCAAGGTCCTTGAGAAAGAAATTTAGCCCCTAAATCCCAAAATATCTTGTGAGGTTTCAATGAACAAAATTTACATTTTGGGGGCAGAGCACTGGTTAAAGACCTTAGGTTAAAAAGGCCAATGTCTCCCAATGCGTCTAGGGTCATCTCCAGTTTTCCTGATCTGTATCTGACCACCCAGATGGTTCCAGAGGAGAAAGTGAGATTGGTGACTTTGTACAATTGTCCCTCACATAAATCCAATTTACTTGCATGACTTGACATTATTTCCTAGAAGTCATGGTCCTTTTTGAGAAAGGAGAACAAACAACAACAGTGTTGGAGATAGAAACACTAAAATGAACATGATCCCTGTCCTTAAGGAGCTTGAATTCTAAGAGGAGGAAACTTCATTTATACAGTGATGGTCAGAGAAGCTATTTTGATTAAGAAACTTGCTTTGGATGATTAGTGAAGCTCATAGAGGAGTAGATTGAGGTACTCTTTCAATAGTATTTATGTGATTATTATTTCAGGATGAGAGTGAAAGGCATTGGTGGATGATGAGAAGACAGGCAGTGAGAAAAGTAAAATATATCAGATTCTTATCAGTGATACTTAATCCTTCCCCCATTCAACAGTTCCTCTTTTTCTAGCTTCATTGACTATTGATTCAAATGTTATGGAATCAAAATAATTTCTTTTGTATTTTGTAAGACCACTATTATCCTATTATCACCTGTTTGGTTAAAGATCTTCCCCAAACCTATAATTGTAAAGGTACTTCCTTCTATTCATCTCTATTTTTAAGATAAATTTTAATTTATGGCAGAATGGAGAGAGTACTGGGCCTAGAGATCAAGAAGATTTATAAAGACTCATGAAATATCTCATGCTAAATTTGAACTTGACATCATATGGACTACAGGTTCAGCATTCTATCTATTGTATTATTATTTAGTTGCTTCAGAATAACTTGAATTTTTCTAGAATATGATAGGTCAAGAGCCTATATCACATGATAGTAACAATAGAACACATGGATATAGTACTTTAAAATATGTAGATTATTTTGTATCCATTGTCTCATTTGCTTTTCACAACAACCTTGTCAGGTAATTATTACCTACAGTTTACAGATGAGGAAACTGAGGTTCAGAGGGGTTAAGCAACTTACTCAGAATTTTCAAATAATATTTGCTTGAAATTGTGTACCTTAAACCCAGTCCCTCCTGACTCTAAACCTAGTGCTTTAATATAAGCTCTAAATGGATGCACAATTTAAATTTAAACTTTCACATTTTTTTTTTTTTTTTTTTTTTGGTGAGACAATTGGGTTGAGTCACACAGCTGATAAGTGTTAAGCGTTAAATATCTAAGGCCAGATTTGATTCTAACTCAGGTCCTCCTGGCTCTAGAACAAGTTTTCTATTCACTTTTTCCATATAGCTGACCCAACATTTTTTTTTTGAAAAGAAATACCAATAGAGGGGCAGCTAGGTGGAGCAGTGGTTAGAGCACCAGCCCTGAAGTCAGGAGGACCTGAGTTCAAATCTGGTCTCAGACACTTAACATTCCCTAGCTGTGTGACCCTGGGCAAGTCACTTAACCCCAATTGCCCCAGCAAAAAGCAAAAAAAAAAAAAAAAAAAGAAATACCAATAGTGTTGGTAAGAAATAACATGAATTGATGTAAAGTGAAGTAAGAAGAGGGAACAACAACAAAAAACATACAATGATTAGAGTTATAATGTGGAGAGAATAATAGCCACAAAATCATCAAAAATGCAAAACAAATTTGGCTCTAGAGAAGAGATTTGATATAATACCTCCTTCTATTCCTTTGAGGAAATCAGGATTCATATAAGTGAAAAATTTTGTGTACTAGTTTATTTGTTTTTTGGTATGTTTGTTAATTTTGGTGACTTTTTTCTTCTTCCACTTTTTCTTTAATTTTTTAAATTTTATCCTCTTTAGGAGGATATAGGGAGAAATCTTGTTCAGTAGTTTTAGTTGTATCTGACTCTTCATGATTTTATTTGGAGTTTTTTTTTTTGGCAGACAATAATGGAGTGGTTTGTCATTTCTTTCTCCAGGTCATTTTATAGATGAGGAAACTGAGACAAGCAGGATTAAGTGACTTGATGGAAGTCACATAACTGGTAACAGTCTGAGGTCAGGCTTGGTGCTCTCTCTACTGTGCCAACTAGCTGTGTAACTTTTAAATAATTTAAAGTTTTTTAATTTAATTTAAAGTTAAATTTAATTTAATTTAAAGTTAAAATGATTTAATTATTTTAATTTTAATAATAAATAATAAATTTAATTTAATTTAAAGTTAAAATGATTTAATTATTTTAATTTTAATAATAAATAATAAATTTAATTTAATTTAGAGTTAAAATAATTTTAATCTCTGATTATCTTAGTTTCCACAGCTGTAAAATGTGGATAACAGCACTTAGATTATCATGAAGATTAAGGTAGTACTTATTTGCTGTCTCTTGTGACTTATTCTTTCTTTGTCCTATTGCATGTTTATCCCTTAGCCATGCTCCCTTCATCTATTCATTCATTCAACACACATAATTACTTAATAAGTTTGTGTTAGGCACTGAAATAATTCCTGCTGCTGTTTACATTCTAGATGTATATTGATCAATAAATACAAAATATAAATATTAAATTGATATAAAGACATTTTCAAAATTGGGGAGGGCCATCAGCAACTGGGAGAATCAGGATACTGTTCCTATAAGACCTAGCACTTGAGTTAAACCTTTAGGGAGACTAGCAATTCTACTAGCAGAGGTGAGAAAGGAATGCCTTCCAGATGTGGGGAACTATTCATTTCAGTGCAGAGATGAGACGTGGAATAGTATATAAGGGAAATGTTAAAGGGGCAAATTTGTTTTGAACATAAAATGTATGAAGGAATGTATTGTTCAATCATTCTGAAAAGATAAAATTGAAACAAAGTTGTGAAGGGCTTTTAAAGGCAAAGAAGTTTGGATTTTTTAGAGGTAATTTGGAACCACTGGAGCTTCCTGAGCAAGAAAATAACTTTGTAAAATTTGTGCTTTAAGTATATTAATGCCAGCAGTATGGAGGATAAATTGGAAAAAAGGAGTCTAGTGTAGGAAATCCAATTAGGAAGCTACTACTACATGTTCCACAGAGAAGTAATGTGGATATGAATTAGAAGAAAGGGAAAGAGAGAAGTGACAAGAGGAAAGAGAAGGGTTAGGAGTGACATATGGAGGTAAAATCAGTAAGACTTAGCAATGGATTGAATGTGGGAGTTAAGGAAGAGAGAAGATTCAAGAATGACTCTAAATCTGTGACTGGAGTAACTAGGAGCATGGTGACACTCTATGCAGAAATAGGGAAGTTAGAAATATGGGAAGATTGTGGAGAAAAGAGTGTGAGTTCTTTTTTGGATAGTTTGAGTTTATGATGCCTTCCTCACATCTAGTTGGGGGAATATTGAATGATACAGAGATGAAGGTCAGGAAAGAGACCAGGTTCACTCAATATCTGAGTAGATCTGTGTTATATGCATAGAAAAAAATTGAGGAACCCAATGAATCTTATGAGGTTACCAGGGAATAATGTAGAATGAGAGAATAGGATCTAGGAAATAGGTTTTCACAAAATTGAGAGAGATAAATGATTCCTCAGAAGAGAACAGTGTGATGAAAATCTAGGTGGAGAGTGTCTAGGGGGAGAAGGGGGTCATCAGTGCCAAAGGTTGCTGAAAGCTTAAAAGTATAAGTTCAGAAAATATTTATTTGATGTAGCAATTAAATTACTGCTAAACTTGAAGAGAATACTTGAATGATAAGATAGGAGATTGTTATAAGACAGAGAAATAAGAATAGAGGAAGAGTGTAGACTTATGAAAGGAAGGAGAATGAGATGATAGATGATAGATTTTGATTGACTTCATTTGCATATAAAGTAGCCAAGAGAGTGGTTGAGCTATCAGAGACAATGATAATTGACCCCTAGGCTTGGAGTTGTCCCTCAAGATTTTGTCTACTCATTCATCTGTGTGGGAGAATTAGGAGACTTAGATATTAAAAACTGACAAACTCTTAGAATTGTACAGCCTGATAAGTAAATTACCATGAATGAAAATGGAACAATTGTCCTAAGCTAGAGAGATATCTCTCAATAAAAGGTCCTGTCTCTGAAATAGGAAAAGGAGTCTAAAGAAAGGTCAAATTAATGAATAATAATCAATAAGCATTTATTAAGCACTGCACCTATTCTATCAATTAAAAATTGCAAGCTAACAGTGGAGTCCAGGATACCCAGCTGTGTTCAAGTCTTGCATTTACTCCTTACTACAACTATGATCTTGGACAAATCAGCTAAATCTCTCTGGGCTTATATTTTTCATCTCTAAATGAGACAGTTGTATTAGATGACCTTTGGGATTCCTTTTAGCTTTAAATAAATAGAATTCATAATGATAATTAGTATCATCTACATGCTACTTTAAGGTTTATAAAGCACTTTACATATATATTAATATTTTCATTTTATCCTCACAACAATCCTGGGAGATAGATTTTTTTTCAGAAAAGGAAACTGAGATAGAGGTTATATAATTTGCTCAAGTGTCTGAGCAGGATTTTAGCTTTAAGTCAAACACTTTATTTGCTATACCAATCTCTGAAACTGACTTTCCCAATTCTGGGCCCTTTTTTTCCTTCCATAGTTACCAAATATATTTTGGCCCTATCCTGTTATCGAGGATTGGTTGGATTCATAGCCTTGAAGACAGACAGTGTCTGATTGGCAATCACAACTGGGAAACTTTAAGAGACCACTGCAGTTGTTCCTCTTCACTACTTTTCCAAAACCATCCTGCTGGCAGCCCCATATCTTCTGGATAATCCAAGGTGGTGTGTTAAAAGTCCCACATTTCTAAGGTTCTACCTTTTTCTCTAGTTGCTATCATTATTTCTATTCTGACCATCAGGACTAGCCTGATTCAGGTGGACTGAAGTGGTGGTAGTGGTGGTGAGATAAGAACCTTCCAAAAATTTAAGTCTAATAGCTATGGCCCCAAATTATAGCCATCACATGAGATGCGGGCCTAGGAAAAGAGGCAGCTTCAAATTATGTGAGAGGAGTACTACAATTGGGACCTTGAGGTCTAGGAATAGTTTCTGTTGTTTTCTGGAAGACTGATTTTGGGATGACCTGTTGCATTTTTCCCTTTTCTTTTTACTGCTCACTATTATATAACTTTGCTGTTTGTTTGAAATGTTCAGAGGGGAACTTGAACCAATGTTATTTCTTTCTCTTTTCTCATAAACAATCAATTTTTAAAAAGTAGGAAAGTAGAAGTTAATTAGGAAAGCCATTATGAAAATTAATAGCATTGCAAAGAAGATTAAGTGATGAAGGTGAGATTATTTATACCCCACAGATTCTACAAGGATTTAAAAAAACTAGAAAAAGGAGATGAATTTATTTATATTAGGGGAATTTAAACAATAGAGAAGTGTAATAGGTAAGTAAATTGATTAAAGAAAAAATAAAATCTAAGTTAAACTTTATTTGAAAAAGAGTTTTACATTGATCCATGAAAATAATGAACCAGTTTTGAACTCTGAATTAGAGAAAATCAATTACATGTCCTTTCTATCTCTTAGCCTAACCAACTTTCAAGTACGCTGGTTTTGAGCCAAAGAAAAGTCTTAATTCTACCTTTTTTGTTTTTGAAATGGAAACAAAGCCTATTGAAGTTCAATATTTTGAAATTACTTGAATTGTACTAAACTAATTAATTATGAGAAGCCAAAGTTGTCTCTGTGGTCAGTAGTTCATTCTTTTGGTGGTTAGAGAGGAGTTGGGCTCATCCTCTCTCAGGTTCCAAGATGATTCTCCAGTTCCTCAGCAGTAAATAGTACATTGCCACATTTTTCAAAAATGAGATTGCTCATTTTCCTCCGAGTAGAACATCTGGGGATGTTTCTTTATTGATATGAAATGACTTCAATTTCAATTTAACAAAGACCAAAATCAGATCGAAACAGTAAAAGAAAATGCAATTTGAAAGGATATTATTGTAAAAACAAAAGACTGCCAGATTCTCATGAATAGAAAAGGATAAAAAACATTTACTGAGAAAGGTGCCAGCAAAGCCATTACAGGGCACTTTCATTTCTCTACTGTGCTAAGCAAATATAGTTGGAAATGCATTGACAATGTAGGGAGAATACTAGGTAGATTTTATTTTAAAGCATTCTAGTAAATTTAAGTCCAGATAAAATCAGTTTAAAATTTGGTAATCTCAGATTACTTTACTTTGCTATACTTCTCACCTATTTACCACTTTATTTTGCTATCCATACTCAACTACATACCCTACTGTGCTAAACTGAGCACATAGAGACTGAGAAAAAAAATACAAATTATTCTGAGTCAATATTACTGAAGTAAAATCTATCTTCCTATGGATTTGTCATTTGATTTTAAATTCCATTGTTTCTTCACAATATGATATATCAATCATGTTCTTTTTTCCTCATTCCTACTTTTATCTAGAGTGATCTCTTGGCTAAACTTTTTCAGTAGCCTTCTAAATATTGTCCTCTCTCCAGCTTCACTCATTCCCCTGATCAAATCCATTTTGAACATTCTGGTCAGATTAATTTGCTTAAAACAGATTTGACTTAAAATATTAGTGCCTTCTCATTGTAGTTGTGGCTTATCTTTTGTTCTCAAAAAGTTGCATGATGTTATATAATGCAGGTGAATTAAGTGAGGGAGGGATGTGCAGATTACCTGCCTTACTTTCCCCTCTGGAGTCATCTGGGTCCAGTGGCCAGATATAGGTTGGGACAATTGCCAATGGCCCTGATGCAGTGGGTAGCCCACTCTAATTTGATCTCAATTATGTGGTGACAGGACTGGCAGGAATAAAGAGAGAAGGTCATTTCTCAAAGGGCTACCACTGCTGCAGCCGGTGTGATTATTTCCTCCCTGGCTGCCTCCCCAGCATCTCATCTGATTCCTCAACCATCAGGATAAGAGTTTTGGCAGAAGGCTTTGATCCTCACCTAATCCTTGGGGTCATTTCTCCCCTTTCCATTCTCTTCCCTCCCCTCATCCATTTAGCCCCCTTTTTTCTCTTCTTCCATATCAAAGAATCCTTTCTCCAGGCTTTCTTTAAGAGACATCTGTGACTTAGAGGTGGACTTATGAGACTTATGGGACACCAACTATTGAGCAAACTATACTTTGACTCCTATATCAATGGTGTCTCTAAAGTACACAGCTTGATTGTATGAGACCAACCTAGAGAAAGCTTCTATTTTGTATTGGAAAATTCATTGGCTTATAGATTTATACCTGGAAGAGACCTCCAAGACCAACCTCTTCATTTCATAGAGGAGAAAACGGTAGCCCAGAATGACTTACTAAAGTTACATAGAAAATAAGTAGTAGAAGAGATAAGATTTGCAACTTAGATTCCTAATGAGAAAGTTGGACTCAATGTCCTCTAAAATCTGTTAACTCTGAATCTATTAATGTACAATCCAAATCTATCATTCTTCCCACTGACTCACTTATAAAATATTATTTTATTTTGTACAAATTATAGTGCACAGCTTCCAAATCATTCTTAACTTCCTTCTGAATTAGAGATGTTCTCAAATAAATCTAAGCAGATAAACCTCAGATACACATGTTGGTTCTTGGATTTTCTTAATCTACAGTTGTCATTACAGGAAATATGCAACTGATATGTATGTTATGGATTAGACAATCTTCAGCTTTCGCAGCTTGCAGAATGAAGTGCACTCAGCTGTGAAACGTTCTATGATGCCTTCTATTAACAGTACTAGAGATATATGAATTATGTATTTCATGAAACTAGACCAAATCAAGAGGGGGCAAATTGGAATTTGCTTGTTTTTTACTAAGACTAATCATAGTTTTCAGTGGAAATGTTGTTATTGTGACTTGTATTGAGGGCAAAGTAGAGAACTCTATGGGAGAGTTCTCTTTAATGTTGCAATGAAAAGACTGGCAAAAAAAATAATAAATAAATAAATAATGAATAAATATTATGACCATTGATATCTACCATTATAATTTTTGGCTAAAATATTATTTTGAACTCCTTTTTTCCCATACTGACAAAAGCAGAAAGCTGTTTTAAAATCTTTCAATTATAGTTGTATAACTATACCAAAAATCCTCAGATAAAACAAAACAAAACAAGCTATATTAGTGTTTTGAAAAGAGACTACTAGATTATATTTCATTACCTAATACAGAATCACACTAATTCATTTTTAAAACTCAGAAATGTTAGAATTTGGGAAAGGACAAAGTATCATTACTATACTTTTAGTGTAAAAGATAATCTGTTCAACACATTGACCCGTGATTGTTTTATGAGAAATAAGTGGCAGGAAAGTGGGTGGGGAGTAGGATTCAGATGTTTGAGAGGGAAAGAGAGTAGAGTAGAAAGTGGGGAAAATTTATGGATGGACTTGGTAGAAAGAGAATCAATTTTAAATGAAAAAATTCATTTGGAGGATATTTTTTCACAACAGTCATGCTGCCCCTCATTCACAAATTTTTCTTGTCAGTTCTTTACAGCTATCAGATGTTAGACTGGCTTTAGGTTGTACTCTGACTAATAGTGTTAGGAGGAGAAATTGGAAAATGGGAAGGAAGTTTGGTTTTTGCATTATCTCACAATGTCATGTAATTTATTATAAAGCTTATTGTGTGTATTTCCTAAAAGAAATCCAAAAAACTTTTATAAGAAAATGACTGGAGGATGCAGAGAGGGATTTATCAATTCAATTTTTAAGTATAGTTACTGTCTAAATTTCTATTTAAAAACTTTACAAATCCTTCTCACATTGCATTTTCCTTCCAGTACTTCAAAATGGTGTTTTATCACTTTAATAAATCAAGTGCTTTGGACAGAGAAGGAACTTAATCAATGTTTGTTGATCTGAATTCATTAAACAGAAGAAATGTTAAAGTAATCATATAATTCAAGAGATTGTCATATGTCTTTCTAGTACCTTTTTTTTAAGGCTATAAAATGAGTAAAACAGCATTTTGAGTATCGAAAGGTTGTCAGCCAAAGCCTATACATTAAAATTATATTTAGTATATAGGAAATTATGTCTCTGGGAGGTATAAGTGTGCAGGGGAAAAAATGCTAGATTTGTACTCTGAAGTCCTGAGTTCAAATTTTGTCTCTTATACTGTCAGCTGTATAATTTTGGGCAAGCCAAAACCTACCTGGACCTCAATTTTTTCATCTATAAAATAAAGTACTGAATTGCATGGCTTTTAAGGGGCCCTGTCAGCTCCAAATCTATGATTTGATAGAACATGAGGGAATGTTTCGTTTTTATTCTTTATAGTCTCAGCTCCTAGTGTAGTGCCTGTACATACTAAGTGCTTTGTAAATCAATCATCAACATGATAATTCAAGAAAATTCCAAAGGACTCATGATGAGAAATGTTATCCATTTCCAGAAAAAGAGAACTCATGAATTTGGAGTACAGATAAAAGCATACGTTTTTTAAAACTTTATTTATTTATTTAGTATATATATGGCCATCTTCATTTGCAATATGTCTAATATGGAAAACATTCTTTCATGACTTCATATGTATGATAGATAGTGTATTGATCATCTACAGAAGTAGGGTAGGGGTAGGAGAGAGGGCAAGAATTTAAAACTGAAAATTTAAAAAAAGAATGTTAAATTTTTTACATAGAATTGGGAAGTATTTAATGAAATACTATAATATAAATATATTAAAAGTAAAAAATAATATATAATACAAATATAATATAAAAATCAATCATCAAGTATCTATTAAGTGATTTCCATGGGCTGTTTTATACTAAGAAACCGGATACAAAAAAAAAAGATAAAAACAGTCCTGACCTCAATGAGTTTACACTCTAATCAGGGGAGAGAATGTATATATAAAGTAGTACTTGCATTCAACAAATTCAGTCTTAGTTTTGATAATTAACATTATCCTTTTTATGTCTTAGACTCAATAGTAAGTTTAATTGTACATTTAACTTCTTAGTGAATCAAAGAAATTCAATATAAACATCTAGTAATTAATTTTGGGGACAATAGAATGCAGACAATTAAATTCATCAAGAGGTTTCTGAGCCCTTGTGCTTCAAGAAAATTCCAAAGGACTCATAATGAGAAATGTTATCCACTTCCAGAAAAAGAAAAAAGGGATGATGAAAAGGGAAAAAAAGGAAAGAATGACACTCCTCAAAGAGATTGCTTCTATTGAGAAGATGTAACAGATAAACACAAACAATATAATTTATTGCTCAGTGGGGAGATAGATTGATTAGGCACCTCTTGTTCCACAATAGATTGTCAGTCAGTCAGTCAGTCAGTCAACAAGCTTTTATTAAGGGTCTACTATGTGTTAGGCATTGGGTTAAGCATGGAAGGTAAGGGTTTAAATTTAAAACAAAACAAAACAACTTATCTTCCTGTCTCCTTTCCCCCTTTTCCCCTTTTTTTTCTTTCTTTCTTTTCCCTTTACCCCCTGTTTTTTTCTCCATTTGAGATATAATTTATTATACAGTTCATGCTTTTATTCTCCCTTCTTTTCTTATTACTTCTACTGTTCACATCAGTTAAAAAACTACAAGACTTAAAAATTTTGAAAAAATTCTGTGAACTTATTGTTAAATGTATTTGCATTTACAATTTTTATCGGACATAGTTTAAAGATATAGCACTCTTTCCATAAGAAACTCTCTACACAGCCTTTTTCCTCTGAGTAATGAAGAACACCTGCATTTGACAGAATTTAATGGTTAGAGAACAGCAGATTGGGAGTGAAGCTATTTTTCTGGCACTAATCTTAAAACTCTATTTTCCTCCAGGGAAGGTGGCAGTAGTAGTAATAGAGATTCTCAGACTTCATTTGTAGGGTCGCTCTGGAGCAAGTTCTTGCTAACTTATGAGAGCCCATTGTTAAATTTTCAGTACAAGTATATGCATATTCAGAAATCCCTATATACAGGGATTTGATTTATTGCCTTGTTGACTGTCTAGATTTAAGAAAGTGTTAATAATTTAGTCTACATTTAAATGTGTGTATGGTTATTAAACATTAACCAGCACCCATCCTGCTGTTTTGTTCTATAAACATTGCTTAAGCTCAGCTGGAGGACAGTTTTGCTCATGCAGTGAAGTCATAACCATACAGAAGGCCTGGTGATTGTAGGTTAATAATAATAATAACAATAACAATACTACAAAATGGCACTTATATATACTTTAATGCTTTCAAAGTTTTTTTACACCCAAGATTTCATGCCCCTACCCATTTCTATCCCAAGCTAATTTGCCATCACACTTTTTTCTCTTCTTTTTTTTTTTGGTTTTCCCTTCTTTCTTTTTCCTTTCTTTTTTGTCTTTACTCAGATGTATTAAGGAGTATATGTCTATTAGAGGAAAGTTCTAGATTTCAGGAAGCTGAGAAAGGATCTTGACAGCAAGAGTGAAAACAAAAGGGTTAGTGTGCAAAGTGCTTTATTTTCTGTATCTTATCTGTCTTTTGAGCACTTTATCAAATTATTTTACATCTTTACTTTTGTTTTGTTCATATTTTATTTCAAATAAAAGAGTGAAGAAAGGGATAAGGATTAAAAACCAATTAAGTCTTTTTCAGTTTTAAAAAAAAGTTGGTTGCACCATAAACTCCTCGAGAGTGGAAATTATCTCATTCTTTGTATGATATTTGTATTTTCAGCATTTAAAATAGTGCCTAGCACAGAGAAGTCATTTAATAAAGGCTTGCTGATTCATTGTCATGAGGACCTTTTACTTCTGTGATTATGCAGTGGCAGGCTGACAAATTTTTAAGAGCCAGCATATTAAGAAACACTACTCTGAAATACTACTAAATAGAACACTCTAGACATAGAAAAATGTATTAAATCCTTAAGTTTCTAATTTACCCCAGGAAAGTTGTAATAGAGAGTTTTTGAACCTTTAATGGCACTATATTAAGTTATTTAACCTTTTTCCACTTGACATATCAGTGATAGAAGAATGAATAGATTGACCAAATCTCATGAGATAGATTCTTACAAATGGTAAAGAGTTAGGGCAGTGGCCCATGTATTTGCCAAGTCAGTTTGCATGAAATATTTAGTATATCTTCTAAAATATTTTGTATATAGAATGACATGCTGACATTGCTGATCTCTAGAGCTGTAAAAGAGGTCAGAAAAGACCAACAAGAGAAGGGATCAGGGGAAAGTTGGCTCTATAGGCAGGATGTCGGGTTGATAGTCAACTCTGTTCTAGTTTCTGACTGCTCATTGAGGACCACACAAATATACAATTACCACAAATACACAAATACCATAACTAGTAATAGATTGTCTCATGCTAAATCTAATGTTTTAAGACTTAAGAGCCCTACGTGTATTGTGCTTGTGAGTGGATTATCAAAAATTATATTTTCTAAATCTTTAATAAAGGAAAATTACTAAATCATACTAATCAAAAGTAATGATTACAGCTGTAGTTGATCAAAGGGATATTGGTCTACCACTCTTTCTTTTCTTTAAGATGTTGGTTTTAGTGGAAATATGATCATTTTAAATAATAATAATAATGCAAGTAACAAGTTGTTGGTGTTCCCTCCTTCCACATAATCTATTGTTGAACTCATTACTTAATTTCCTGTTTTATGCTTCTTAAAAGAAAATTAGCAAATTGTTCCTATTTATTTGTTACATTCTGATACTGGTTTATCATATTACTATTATTCATATTAGTCCATGAATAAGATAAAAGTTAATTATTATTTCCTTTGATATTTTGGTGGAGCCATGGTTTCATCAGAAGGTTCTTTCATCAATAAAGACAGTAAACCTAGACACAAATTTTCATTCTGCCTTAATTTAATCCATGTGTTTTCAGAAACCTTACAAAGAACAACCATCTAATTCTTTTGAATATTTCAGGTATACTAGGATAGCATTCAAGCTGTTTGTTCTCTTAATCTCACTATATGGTTATTCTGCTTCCTTTTCTGAGTGTATAGGTTGAAATATAAAAATATATAATATTAGAACTGGGAGGGACCTTAGAGATCATCCAGGTCAACCTCTTCATTTTTGATGATGTCTTTTATAATATTTCTGGTATTCAAGTCACTGTTATACACGACCATTCGACTGATCCCAGATCTACATATTCTGTTCCAGTTTCCCTTTTGAGCTACAGTCCCACATCTTTCATACTTCTCAAATTGGATGTTCTAGAGATATGTCCAAAACTGAACTTATTTATCTCCTCACCTCCAAACATTTTCTTCCAAACATTCCGATTCTGTCAAAAACACAACCATTCTTCTAGTCTCCTAGGTTTATATTGTCTGCGTCATTCTGACTCCCTATTTCTACTAGTTTCTTATATATAAATCAGTTGCCAAACTTGATATTTCTAATTTATAATATCTTTTGTATATATGATCTCTATACTTGCACTGCTTACAATTTAATTTCAGTTCTCATCACCTCAAAATTTTTTAATTTTTTAGATCATTGGGGTTAAGTGGCTTACCCAAGATACATAACTAATAAGTGTCTGAGGCCAGATTTGAACTCATGAAGATGCATCTCCCTGATTCCAAGACCTGTATTCTATTAACTGCACTACCCAGCTGCCATAGAGAGCCCCATGTTTAAATCCGCAGGAAGCATTGTTGTTCTATTATTTTCAATCATACGTGACTTTTCGTGACCCCATTTGGGATTTTCTTGGAGAAGATACTAGACTGGTTTGCCATTTCTTTCTCTACCTCATTTTACAGTTATTTCTCCTTATATTTATCCTGCATACCTCTTTTTTGTGCTTATTTTCTTTACATTAGAATTTAAGCTCTATGAAAAGATATTGTTTCATTCTTTGTATATATGACCCCATTGTATAGCACTTTATCAATGTTTGATAAATTGACAAATGTCTGCTGAATATTAGTTATATGTTGTATCTTATATCTACTTGTATCTTTCCATTTCCTTGAGTAATATATATATTTTTATTATTTTGAGATCATGGTTTTCCATAATAATAGTTGTGTAGAATCTCAAAAGAATTTTGGCATTTGGAAAACAAACTTTTGTTGAAGAGACTTCTTGCAGGTTAGAAAGCATCCCAAACATGAACTCATCTTGATCTACTATTCAGTACTGAGTTCAGCTCATTATACTGTAGTACCTGTCCAAGTTATATTGGTCAATGACCTTGAAGGATTCACTCTGCTATAGAAAATTATCTATAGGATCTTTCTGTTCTTCTCTCTGATTTTTATCAAGGGTATTTTTTTCATATTTAATATTTTTATTTTCCCCAATTACACATAAAACAATTTTTAACATTTGTTTTAAAATTTTGAGTTCCAGATTCTCCCTTCCTCCCCACTCTCATCTCCCCTCATTGAAATGGCATATATAAAGTTATGCAAAACATGTCCATAAAAATTACGCTGTGATCTCTCTTCTCCCCTCAAAAAAAGCCTCAAGAAAAATAAAATTTAAAAAAAGTATGCTTCAATATGCATTCAGACACAATCTGTTCTTTCTCTCGGTATGGATAGCATTTTTCATCATCAGTTCTTTAGAATAGTCTTGGATTATTGTATTGCTGAGAATAGCAAAGTCAGTTACAGCTTACCATCCTACAACATTGCTATTACTTTGTACGCAGTACATTTCACTTTCCTTGAGTTCATGGAGGACTTTCTATATTTTTCTGATAGTCTCTTACTCGTAATTTCCCATAGAATAATAATATTCCATCATAATCACATACCACAATTTATTCAGCCATTCCCCAGTTGATGGGCATACTCTCAGTTTCCAGTTCTTTACCCAGAGAAAAGAGCTGCTTTAAATATTTCGTAATAGAGGTTTTTGTTCCTTTTTCAAAAAAATTTTTTTTGGGATTCATGCCTAGTAATGGTGTTATTAGGTCAAGTGATTTGCATGATTATAGCCTATTAAGGATATTATTGATGGATATATGGACCATTCTCTCAAAATTTTTATTGAGAGAAAAAAGCAACAAATACAGACAGTCTTCTCAGTTGTTATTTATTTTTATTTTGTAAAAACCATCTGTTAACTTTTTTATTCTTTTGAAATCTTCTCTTTGAGATATCTTAGAAATCTTTTTCTGAGTATCTATAAAAATGTGCAGTTTCCAATTACACTGATTTCATCTGCATATATCTGGTCATCTCTAGCTATTTTTTCTGACATTATTACCATAAGATCTACTTTTATTTGTACATTATGTACTGAGATGGTAGAATGCAAATGTAATGGTTCCATTACCATTGCTCACTAGATTAGATCACTATAAATACTTGAACAAGTTCCATTTTACATATTACATAATTTTGATTTCATATGTATGTACACTTGTAATTTTCTATCTTAGATGAATTTCATGTCAACCTCTTTTTTCTTATCAATCATCTTTTTCTTATTTTCTGAGAAGATATTATTCTTAGTTTTCAAACATAATTCTCTATAATATGTTGCAGATGAGTTTGGACTCTAACCCAATATTGTTCTTGGCTGCTATGTCTCTTGGCAAAAAGATCATTTATTTGATGTCTTCAACTCTTTCACCCTGATATTTGTCTTATTGTTTCTTTCTGTTATTTGCATATATATTCCCCCTTTTGTTCAAGTTCTGTGAGAGAAGGCAAGTCACATTTGCATCCTTGAAGCTAGTGTCTCAAACACAATAATGTTCCTTAGTTCAATCCTCAGCTATGTGAAAGAGTTCCACTTTGTTTTTCCCATGTAGATGGCCAGATATTAGCAAGCAAAAGATAAATATTGCAAAAATAAAATGAATGAAAAGTATATATTGGTTATGCCTTGACAGGTAGGCCTTCAGATTAAACTATTAATATTAAAACATAGATTAGTTCTACAGGCATAAAATGAGCTGAGCCTAAAATTCTTATCTGTTTTTTAAAATCAAATTAGATAGTGATTTATTTTTTCATTTTTTTCATAAAACCTGCTTCTCATTTTAATTTTTAGTTTAATGGTATTTTAATTTTTTTCTATTTTATTATTTTTAACTTTGATGTTCAGGATTTATATTTTAGCATTTAATTGGTGATTTTTAATTTGTTCTTACTTAAGTTTTTTTTTTTTCCACACTCAATTCATTGATCTGTTTTTATTGATGTATACATTGAGAGATGTGAATTTTCTCCTAAGAACTGCTTTGGTTGCATCTCAAAATTTTTATAGGTTGTCTCATTGTTGTCATTCTCTCTAATGAACTTGTCTATTGTCTCTATGATTTATTTTTTGGTCCACTCATTTTTTAGGGTTAGATTATTGTTTTCAATTAATTTTTAATCTTTGGAACTGTGAACTTTCATTGAGTGTAATTTTTGTTTCATTATGGTTGAAAAGAGTACATTTAATTTTTCTGCTTTTTTGCATTTGTTTCTGAGATTTTTATAAAACAAATACATGGCTAATTTTTGTGAAGGTGCAATGCAGATCTAAGAAAAAGGTACATTTCTTTCTATGTTCAATTCAATTTTTCTGCATATCTATAATATTTAAAATTTTCTAAAATTCTATTCATTTCCTTAAGTTTTTTCTTATTTATTTTATGGTTAAATTTATTCAGTGCTAAGAGAAGAAAGGTGAATTTTCCTACTAGTATAATATTACTATCTATTTCCTCATATAATTCACTTAACTTTTCCTTTATGAATTTGCGTGCTATGCTTTTTGGTACATACATGTTTAGTTTTCATTTGTTATTTCATTGTTTATGGAACCTTTTAGCAAGATTACACTTTTTTTAAGTAGGTCTATTTTTGCTTTTGCTTTGTCTGAGATCATGGGTTTTTTTACTTCCTTGCCTTTTTTACTTTAGCATAAGCATAATAGATTCTTTTCCAGTCTCTTATTTTAACTTTGTCTATGTCTTTCTTTTTCAAACATGTCTCTTATAAACAATGTATTGTTGAATTCTGCTTCTAATCTATTATGGTATCTGCTTCTGTTTTTTTGGTAAATTCATTCCATTCACATTCACAATTATGATCACTATGCATTTCCCTCCATCCTATTTTCTTATGTTTCTTCTCTCTCTCTTTTTTATCCTATAACTTCTCAGAAGCCTGTTTTACTTCTGACCACTACCTTCTTTTATCTGCCCTTTATTTTATTACCTTCTTTTTCTCTTAATCATTTCTCCTCCTATTTCCCTGTTTGATAAGATAGATTTCTATGTCCAATGGAATACATATTCATATATGTGTATATATGCACATACATATACATACATACATACATAAGTATGAAGGTACTCACATCCCTCCATATATATGTACATATATATGTAGTGTTCTTCCCTCTTGGAACCAATTTCAAGGAGAGTGAAGATCAAATATTACTTGCCTCCTCCTCCAATTCACCACTCCACTGTAAAAAAGTTATTCCTTGAATTCTTTTTTTTTTTCTTTGCTTTTTTTTGCTGAGACAATTGGGGTTAAGTGACTTGCCTAAGATCACACAGCTAAGAAGTGTCTGAGACCAAATTTGAACTCAGGTCCTCCTGACTTCAGGGCTGGTGCTCTATCTACTGTGCCACCTAGCTGCCCCCATCCTTCTTTTATATGAGAAATATTTCCCCATTTTTTTCTCTTTACCCTGCTTTTGGTGCCTCCTTTCTCACTCATTCATTAAAAAAAATATCATTCCATAATGCTCAACTCACTCTTATGTTTTCTGTCAATGTGGAATTCTTCTGACTGCTCTAATAATGATAAAGTCCTTGGGGGTAATATTTATCATCTTTCCTTATAGGAATGTAATCATATTAACTTACTGAGTCTCTGATTTCTCTTTCATGTTTATCTTTTTATGCTTCTTGAGTCTTAATTTCACAGTCAATTTTTTTTTCATCTCTTGTCTTTCTTTTTGTTTTGGTCAAGAATGCTTGAAAATTCTCTATTTCATTAAACATCCACTTTCTCCCTGAGACACTACACTCAGATTTCTGGGTATTATCCATGGTTGCAGTCTAGCTCCTTTACCTTACAGAACATAATATTCAAAGTGCTCTATTTCTTTAATGTGGTAGCTGCTAAATTTTATGTGATCCTAACCAAGGCTACACAGTATTTAAATGGTTTCTTTGTGGTGTCTTCAGTATTTTCTTTTTGACCTTGGAGCTTTAGAATTTGTCTATAATATTCCTGGGATCTTTCATTTAGTATGTCTTTCAGATAATGATTAATAGATTCTTTTAATTCCTATTTTAGCCTCTCATTCTAGGATGGCAGGACAGTTTTCCTCTCATCTTTTCTTCTTTCTTGAAGATATCTTCAATATCTTGAAATATGATGTTAGGCTCTTTCTTTGATTATGGCTTTCAGTAGTCTAATTATTCTCAAACTATCTATCCTTTACCTATTTTTTACATCAGTTATTTTTCCCATGAGGTTTTTCACATTTTCTTCTATTTTTTCATTTTGACTTTGTTTTATTGTTTCTTGACGTTTTAAGTCATGAACTTCTAGTAGGCCAATTCTAATTTTTAAGGGATTATTTTCTTCAGTGAGCTTTTGTACTTCTTATACCATTTGACTAATTCTACTTTTTAAAGACTTTTTTTTCATCAGTGAAGTTTTGGACCTCTTTTATCACTCATCAAATCTATTTTCCCATTTGACAAATCTATTTTCCTAGCTATTTTTTTCATCAGTATTTTTGTGCCTCTTTTACTCTACTGTTAATTTGTTTTTGGTGATTCCAAGGTGGTGTGATCTGGGGATCCTTGATCCCTTGTTAGTGCAAGGAGTATTGTGTCTCAGAGTTTCTGTTCTCTTGGAACCAGAAATGCTGCTGCTTCTTATGGTCCTGATTCTTTATGACCAAAAGCACTCCTCTATGCACTTGAACTTTGACTTAGAAGTAGGTATAAGCAATGGAACTGACAAATAGTATCTGGTCATATGTCCAGTGCTAGTGTCTGAGTGCTCTAAAATCTCTTTCTGACCAGTTTCCTGAGCTCCTTAATTTTTTCTGGCTTGAGAGCTCCTGAAACTGCTATTGCAGCTTTCACCACCACCAGGTTCCATCACTGGTGCTATATCCATGCTGACTCTGGGTTAGTTCCCACTCTGAGTCACAGACCTTTCCTTCTGATCTGCTAAGTTGTCTTGGGATGGAAGAATGTCTCACCCTAACCTTTTGTTGGATCTGTCATTCTAGAATTAGAGCTCAGATGTAATAATTCCACTACTCTACCATCTTTCCTCTGCCCCTAGAATTCCAGTTGGGTCTAAAATTAAGGAAACAGTTTTAAAAAGTTAATTAAATTGTTTTGGAGGGTGGTTTCTGGACTCTTTTAATCTTCTTGTGGAAGTATTTATTTTTTATTAAACTTCTCTAAGAGATGGTTATAAAATTAACAAAAATTACATAATTTTATCTATTTTTTCCACCATTCTTATTGTCAATTTGATTAATTAATTTGGGAAAGAACTACTATAATTCCATTTAGTGTCTTTTTCTCGTCTTTACCCTTTCTTCTCTTAGAATATGAATTACTTTTAGCATCTGACCAAACTGTTAAAAAAAACATACATTATGAAAATATATAGAAAAAATATAGATATAAAATGATATCTTCTGATAACACCATATAAATGGAGGCAATCAAATGATAAACCTTCTTGGTAGATATGAACTTAGATGCTCCCTGCTGGATATTTGGTTGACAAAATACAGGTACAAAAAAATCTAACTTTTTCTAAGTCAAATAAAGTGAACCTATAATGTGACCTTTCAAGTCTTTTGAAATCAGATTGAAATATCAAATTAGCTACTGACACAAGTTTTTAAAAATTATATGAAGTTTTGTGGGCAGAATTCTAGGCAATACCTTGCTGACAATGTCATCTTAATGTCTTGCTCTCAGTGTCAAGAAATGCCTATATGAAAATGTCCTTGTGCACATACAGAAAATGCTTGCTAAAAATTGATTAAGAGATTCTCCAATGTTAGCTAATGAATGGAGTGGAGGAAAAATAAAAAATAGAAACAAAATAAATAACATAGTGAATGCTATGTTCTCATACTAGTGATATTATATTTATATATTTCTATTTGCCTAGTACTCTTTTTTCCCTCTCCAATCATCTCACACCTATAAAGAGTCTAGTTCATGCAGAAATTTCATCAACTATCAGGAAAATTTGAGAAGAGAACACTTCCAGCTGCTGCATTCACTATCCATCAATGCAGAATAGAAAATGGCGAACAATACCATACCTACAGTTACAACTCTGGTGAAAAATGGAAAAGATGAAATTACTGTAATTGGATTTTTTCCAGGACATGTCAGCAATAAACCTTACTTTTGCAAAAAAATGTTCATGGGGTTATTAATCACCAGCTCCATTCTGCATCTCACCTGAAAGTTGAAATCTCCTCTTTTGGCCAGGGCTCAAAAGTGAATTCCAAATGGTTTTATACAGCATTTACTTTTCAGTTCCCCAATGTTTAGCTGTTTGCAGGTGTTTTGTTTCCCATGAGGTCCCCCTCCATTAAGTCTATGATCTTCACTTGCTGCTGTCCCCTTTTGTTTGCTAGTTGTTATAATCTCTCTTATTTGGAGTGGGGATTCTTTAGCTCCTAGCTTTCCTTCAAAGGAGGACACAGGCTCTCTGCTATTTCTCTTGTCCCTGGAAAATAGAGAGCCATTCTTTTTTTTTTTTTTGTATTTTGTGGTATTTATTAGTGAGATGGCATAGCAGCATAGCCTAGTAGATAAAAAGCTAGACGGAGAGTCATGAAAACTTGTGTTTAAATACCTTCTTTGATGCTCACAACTGCATCTCAGTTCAGAAGGATACGTGAATCCAAAAAAAGTGAAAACCTGGAGAAGATTTTTCTTCCCCTTCTTGGAGCATGTGAAAGTCAAATTTTACTACTATGAAAGCTGGTTGTTAAATTTTTAGTGAGAGCCTTTAACACCTTGGGAATTGGCAAGTGCTATAAATTGGGGTTTGATTTCTTATTTGTTGACTGTCTAGATTTAAAATAATGGAGAAGATATTAATTTAAATTAAATTTATATAATTTAATATTGATTAAACTTTTTTGATTATGCTTTTGGAGAGCTAGTTATTAAACATTTATCAGCATACCTGTGCCCTTGACCTATCCTCTCTATCCTATCTGTTTTAAAGTAGCTCTATTATCCACATAGTATGGTTCCACTTTCTCTTAGTCATTAAATTATCTTCTCTATCTTTTCATCCGAACTCTGGAAAGTTTCTTCCCTTGACAATAGAAACAGCAAATTCCCGTATTTTCAGAAAAGGGTCTAATGATGATAATAACTGATACATATAATCTTTCCATTTATTATCTCATTCTAACCTCACAGTAGCCTCATAATTAAAATACTGGAAGCATTAGGACTGCTATTTACAGAGGAAAATAAGGCTTAGGGCATTTACCCACAATTACAGTTAAAAAAATAGGGTAAAAGGTAATATTTGAGTCCCAATCTTGTCTCTAGTATAGTAGGTGTAGCAGTCTCTCCACTATTCCACATGCATATTTCAATCCATTGAAGGGAGTTCTAGTTGGCATAGTGTGTTTAATTACTATAAAATGACCATGTAGTGAAATCCTTCCTTGCAGTCTAAATAAAATTCTGGTCAACAAAAGGGAGATGCTATAGGGTAACCATCCATACTGATTTACTAGAAAGTACTGTATCTTGTGCCCTAAAACACCTAGCACTGCATTTTAGAAAGTGATGAAATGAAGCTTTTACTCTAGACAACTCTGTGGATTTATGAAATATTCTGTGGTGTGCTCAGCATACTGCAACATAATGTGTAGGGCAGTCAAGCAAACTTCTTAAGTTTATTGCAGACTGAAAAGTAGTTTTCTTTATACAATTTCTGATTCAAATATCCTTTATCACATTAGGAGCAGACCTTGGTTACCTCACAAATTTTGGTCATTTCCTGCACCACAGACAGCCCCTCAATGTGAAAATGACATATGACACTTGTACCAGCCCCTCTGGCCAAGTGAAGATTTGTCTCTTTGTGGGTCTTATAATCTTCAGCTGTGTTGTTAATCTGGGTCAAGATATTGATTTCTCTGATTTGGGCTATGAATGGCTCTCTAGGAAAATCAGCAACTCAGCTGCTCAATTCAGTGAAGAGACTTTACGTATTTTGGATGCATCACTTTTGCTGCTGAGTGGAAAGAAATCCAAAGTACAGCCTTTTAGTTCCCAGAACTCTATTACATTTTTCTGTGTTTTTTTAATATAGCTTCTTTCTCTCATTCTTTCTTTGAAAAAAAAAAGGAGGGGTGGCTGCTTTATTTCTCAAAAGATCTACATAGCCAATAAAGTAGCACCCCATGGTGACCAGGGCCACATTCTATAATGTCATGCTGAGAGAAGAATTTTCAATCTGGAATTTCATTACCAGATAAAAACTGTAATTAAAGATGGCATTTGCAAACATCTTACTGAGTCACCAGCCATGTCATCTGCCAACAACCCCTTTTCAAGATTAGGAGCTTAGTAATGAAGATGAGCTGGTGTGGGTATGTTTAATATTTATAACTTGGAAAAAATTAGTGAATCGTCAAGGTATAGAAAATGTTTACAAATGAAGCACAGTTTTCAAGTTAATTCATCTCTCTAAGCCTCAGTCTGAAAAATAAGGGAGTCAAATGAGAGGATGGCTGAGATTCTTTCCAGTTCCAAAGACTGCGATCATATTCATTCTCTGAACATGGAAAGTGCCTGTGCCTGGAGATCATGGTAGAAGGCCATTAGAGTGACTCAGTGCAGTGTCGAGCATAAGATTGCTTAATAAACGTGACAATCATCACTAAATTACAAAGTCTCCTTCAGAACAGTAGAACATCTCCTGAACCTGATGATATCCTCTGGGGAGCCCATAAACTATTCTCTGGGAATTAAGGGCATTTTCACACAGAGGCAATAAATTCTTCCAGTGCATTAAATGATATTATTATTGCCCTTGAAAATATAATTTACTAGATGATGTAGCAGTACCCAGAGAATTCATTTGCTGTGCTTGAGTGAGCATGGGTCCTGAATTGCCAGTGAATCAGACTTATTAACAATAATATAAATAATCATTCCAAAAACAGGGGAAATAGATTACTATTTCTTATCATAATTCTCTTTGGGATGTGCCAAGAGAGCATGGATTGAACAAATCCTAGAATTATAGAGAAAGGAACTCAGAGTTATTTCACTCTAAACTCAGCCTAAAAATATTTTCCCCTCCATTCTCTCCCTCCCCTTTGTCCCCCAATAACCAAAAGTTCAGTTTAACAAAAATAAAACTCAGATTTGAAACCTGGCTCTACTTCTTGCCATCTTGTAGACTTCAACAAGTTATTTAATCTCTTTGACCCTCAATTTCCTTATCTCTACAATGGAAAAAAATACTTGTACTGCTCACTTAATATAGAGCTGTTCTGAGACTCAAATGAAATAAAATATGTTATAAAACTCCAAGTGCTATCTATATAAATGTAAACTGTTATTTCAGCTTAACATAAAGATCTTCAATATTGAAAATCCACTTCCTCTTTAGTATCCCATTAGATTACATTTCTGGGCAGCTCTAATTGTCAGCAAGTTTTTACTTCTGCTAATTCTAACTCCCTACACTAGTTTTAAAAACAAGTTCAATATGGAGTTTCTGAATAAATTTCATGTTCTAAACTGGGCAAACAATGATTTTCAGTGTTCAAAAATGAAAATATGCTAAATGGAGCAATTAAAAGCTAATGGTATCCTGGAAAGAATATGGGACTTTGAGTCAGAAGATTT
Source organism: Myrmecobius fasciatus (assembly GCA_023553655.1). Taxonomy (NCBI): domain Eukaryota; kingdom Metazoa; phylum Chordata; class Mammalia; order Dasyuromorphia; family Myrmecobiidae; genus Myrmecobius; species Myrmecobius fasciatus. Next base: position 96,545 of record JAJPUD010002252.1, read on the forward strand.
GTTCTAATCTTGGCTCCTTCAAGTATTAGCTATGTGACCTTGGGCAAGCTACTCTAGCTATTTTTCAAACTATTTCTCTCAAATGTAATTTTCTCATTTATAAAATAGAGATAATTTAAGTTACATTAACTTCACAGGATTGTTATGAAGATCAAATGAACAAGAACAAATATACTGTCCATCCCTGTGTACATTGGAGACATTAATGCTAGATAAGTGTAAATTATTATTACTATGATTCTTCAATGACTTTAATAAAAATATGGTGGGATATTCTAGACAAAGATAGATAGTGCATGTATAATTCTTTCAAAGTTAAATTGAATGAATGCTATTTTCACCTAAGAAATACAAAGCTTTTTTGTCCCGTAAGTGATTGACAAGGAAATAACTATTTGGCTAGTTTTTCAATAACTATTTGACTAGTTGGCTAGACTTCTTTCTTTTGAAAGCACAAGATTATTGGGCTTTTTACTAAAACCCTAGTGTTTTTGCAATCTAATTACTTTAGAAAAGCTCTTCTATAATGATTCTCTACCTCCATTAAAAAAGGGTCTAGAGGATACCTTTCATTTTGCCACCTGAGAACTTGGTATCTTTTAATTTCCAAATCTGATAGCCTTTCCTCAACCCTCATCTTTCTTTTATTTTTAACTGCTTTGTAACCTTTCACAGTATTCATTACCCCTTCTCTTTGATAATATTTTTTCTTTGACTTTTCAGTACAGTACTCTCTCCCACTCCTTATCTAACTTCTCCTTAATCTTTCTTGTCACATACACTAATGTTGGGTGTCCCATAGGACTCCAGGACACTTATGTTCCACAATATTCTTTCACTTGATTAACTTCATCAACTCCTATGAATTATCAATTATCGTCTCTATGCTGATGATTCTCAAATCCAGCTAGTTGACCTCCAGTCTCACATCTCCAACTTCCTATTGGATATCTCAAACTGAGTCTCCTAGAGACAACTTGTATTCAACATATCCAAAACTGAACTAATTATATTTCCTCTAAAACTCTCTCCTGTTTCTAACTTTAATGTTATTACTGTTGCGGGTACCACTATCTTCCCAGTCACCTAGGTTTGCAAATTCAGTGTTATCCTTAATTCTCTTACTCCCATATCCAATCTGTTAGTTTTACTTTTATAATATCTTTCCTATATACTCCCTACTTTCTTTTCATACTTACCTTAGTGCCAGTCCTTATTATTTCAATTCTGGACCACTATAAGAGTCTGCTGTTTGGCTACCTGCCACAAGTATCCCTATTCCAGTCTATTCTTCACTCAGATGATGGAGCGATCTTCCTAAAGCACAGGTCTAATGATTTCACCCTCTACTCAAGTGGCTCCCTACCCATCCATGAAATAGCAAAATCCTCTATTTGGCATTTAAAACCTTTCATAACCTTTATAATCCCAAACTTTGCAACTTTCCACACACACACAGACTCTGTTCCTCAAACTAGACAGTCCATCTCTCAGTTTGGGGCATTTTCATTGTCTGTCCTCCATAGCAGGAATGCTCTTCTTCCTCATCTCTTCCCAAGCTTACTTGGTTTCTTTCAAGTCCTAGCTAAAATCCTTACCTTCTACAGGAGACTAATGCCCTTTAGTTCTAGTACTTTCCCTCTGTTGATAATTTCTCTAACGAACTTGTTTGTACATAGTCATTTACACATTATCTCCCTATTAGACTGTGAACTCTTTGGGGGCTGGTACTGTCTTTTGTCCTTTTTTAAAAATATCCCCAGTGCTTGGCATAAGGCCTGGCACATAATAAGGCACTTAAATGCTTATGCCCTGACTAACTTTAAAGATAAGGAAATGGAAAACCTGAAAAGATCAGTATTTTGTCCAAAGTCATATAGATAATAAGTAACAAAATCTTAATTTGAACATGTCTTTTCACTGCATTAATGGTCCCCAAAGTGTTCCCAAGATTTGTTAGAAGATCTTTGAGATTAAAACTATCTTCTTAATAATACTAGGACATTTTAATTTATAATATATTAAATATCAATGTCATTGATATTTATGTAGATTATATCATACCTGTCAAACTGAGTGATGTGTGTGTCAGATGTAAAGAGGGAGGTTGGGGATAGGAAGGAAGAAGAACCAGGGAAAACACCATGAAAGAGGTGGCATTTAAACTGGGCCTCAATGGAAGAGAAGAAAGAATGCTAACTAGAAATATGAGAGTCTACTCAATGCACAAAAGCTAGAAGATGGGAAGAAACAATATATAATTAGGAAGCAGTATTGATCAACTTTGGCTGAAAGCAGAACTTGATTATTCAGAGATCTTTTCTATATTTCCTATTACTAACTTCCTAATATTTTCCATCTTTTTATTCTGTTGCTGTCCTAATCTGAATTCTTCTTTACTAATATTCTTAAATTCCTAAGATCAAATTTAAAACTCAGATTTTTAATAAAAAGCCCTCTTCTCACTAAGCCCAACACAATTCTGATCACTTTCTTGTGTTGTGGTTTTCTTACATGCATCTCTCTGACTTATTTTTTACCACTCTATATTTAGGTTGTCCTGAAGTTGTCCTTGTTTGATTAACAAATGGATATTCTCATTGTCTTTTCAAAGAGAATTATTTTTGGGCAAGGACTTTATTGTCTTATTTTGTAAATCACATTTAATCTTCACCATAATCTTGCCACTTAGGTGCTATTATTACTCACATTTTAAAGTTGACGAAACTAAGGCACACAGAGGTTGTGACTTGCTCAAGTTCATATAACTATTAAGTTTATTTGGTTAAATAAAGTTTTATTTGAATTCAGGTCTTCCTGACTTTAGAGCAAACACTCTCTACACTAGCTATACTCTTACCTGGCTGCGTCTAGCATGAGCAATGCAAAAATTTGTCTTGCTTGCCATGTTAATAAAAAGTTGTTTGTTTTTTTTTTTTTTTTTTACTCTTATTCTCAGTGGGGAAGGGAAGAAGGCAGATTTTTGTTGTTTGAAAAAAAGTAATTTGGGGCAGCTAGGTGGCACAGTGAATAGAGCACCAGCTGTGAAGTCAGGAGGACCTGAGTTCAAATATGACTTCAGACACTTAACACTTCTTAGCTGTGTGACCCTGGGCAAGTCACTTAACCCCAATTGCCTCAGCAAAAAAAAAAGAAAAAAGAAAAAAAAGTAATTTTAAAAAAAGAGTCTGCAGAATTTTAATATTTTAATTACAAAATATGAATTTAGGTTTGATGTTAAGAGAACTTCCTAACAATTTTGACTATCCTCAAATGGAATAGGTTGCCTCAAGAAGTAGTGAGTTCCCTCTCCTTGAAGTCTTCAAATCAAAGTGGGAAAACCACTTGATAGATTTGCTATGATAAGGATTCCTTCTTGTAGAGATAAGCTAGGTGGTGGCTGAAGATCCTCCTGATTCTCAAATTTTGTGATTCTGTGACAAATGATACTGATGAAACTGCCAAAAAAATGAAAGTAATGTTTATGGCAAATTTAAGTCTTAGAATCATGCAAAATGTTGGCCACGGTTACATTAATTTTGGTCTAGAGCTTGATTTCCTATTGGCAGCCTGCTCTCTCATAGTTTTGACATGCTGAATTTCTTGATTTGATTGTGTACTTAAATGTAGTAGGATTTACAGTGACATTCAATTCCATATTTCTCACTAAAATTTGATTATATGTTAGTAACTTTGGTTGTTATGCAAAGTCATTCATCTTCAGAAGGCATATTATCAATCTACAGAACCATGTTGACATTGGAAGATATCTTTAATGTTTTTTAGTATGGTCCATGCTCTTGCAGAGTGCTTGCCTGTTACTGTGCAGAATTTCCTGGATTGTGATAGAAATAATTTTTTCATTCATTCAAAAAAATTTGCTGAAAGTCTACTGGGTACTCTGCTGATTTAGAAACCATTTAGCATAATGCCTGGTAAATGCTATGTAACAGCTAATTCCCCTTGACTTCCCTTTATCAAAAGGAATATGTATATATGTATGTATTGATGTGTTATGTACATTTTATCCTTGAAAAGGTTCCTTTCAAAAATGAAAGATAAGCAACAATATATGTATTTTTGTTGTGGTTATTCATCCTTCATTTTTGAAGAAGACCTTTATCAAAATGATAAAATATACACATACATATTTATATATACAAAATTCCTTTTATAGAAATATATATTATACATGCATGTGTATGTGTCTATGTATTTATATCTCATTTTGCATTCTGATTCTTCACCTCTATTAGCAGGGGGACAATGTGTTTCATCATTAATCCTTCAGAATCATGGTTAGTCATTATTCTGGTAAGAGTTCTTTTCATTTCACTCTGAATCTATTCATGCATGTTTTCTCAATTTTCTCTTAAATCAACCCTTTCATCATTTCTTATAGCACAATAGTATTCTATTACATTTATCTGCCATAACTTGTATAGTCATTCCCCAAATGCTAGGCATCTATCTCCTAAGATTCCCATTCTTTGCCACCTTAAAAAGACATTAATATTTTTGTACATCCTTGGTTAAAGTTTATTTTGCTTAGGACCAATCTCTCTCTTAATCTACCTTTCTTACAATTCCCTTTCTTCCTTTTTTCTTCTATTTTCCTGTTGAATGAAATGTATTTTTGCATCCAACTGGGTGTATGTATGACCAGGTTGGATGAGAATGAAGTCAAATGTCAGCCACTCCCCTCCTCTTTCTACTGTCTATAGACTTCTTTTTTAGGCACACTGATTATGTGAGATAAATTTTCCAAACTTTCCCTACTCTTGATTTCCCCAATCTTTCCTCCCCCTCTTTCCCTCACTTGTCATTCTTCTAAGGCAATTAAAGCATAACCGAACCACTCCCAAGTCTTCTATTTAATTAAAGTCCCTCTGTGTCCTCTAATGTTAATAAGAATGGGAGTGGACATATATCACCTCCCCATATTATAATGCAAGCAGTTTATGGTTATTTATTCTTTACTGAGAACTTTAGAGCTCCCAGGTTTCTATATAGCTCTGATCTTTTTACCAGGAATACTTGGAAGTCTTCTATTTCATTAAAGATTTATTCCCTCCTCTTTACCCCCTCACTGCTCCCATCATCCTGCTCCTCACAAACACCGTTCACCCAACAAGATTAAACTCAGTTTTTCTAGGTTAAGTTATTTTTGCTGTAAGCAAAATCCTTTGTCTTATGGACTATCTTATTTCAGACTCTACTCCTTCATTGCAGTGCTGCTGCTGGACTGTGTATGAGACTTGATGTGGTTCCTAAGCACATGAATTCTTTCTTTATGTTTGCTTGTAGGACTTATTTTGACCTGAAGCTCTAAATTTTGTTTATGATATTCATGTGAATTTTTATTTTATGTTTTCTCTTAGGGGGTGACCAGTGGATTCTTTCTATTTCCACTTTACCATCTAATTTTAATAAGTTTTCTTTTTTGATTTCTTGAAATATAATGTATAGGTTCTTTTTTGGTCATAGCTATTAGTAATAATTGTTGTTATAATAGTCATAGTAGTCATGTAATTCTTTTTTTTTTCCTCCTCAATTTGTTTCCCAGGTCAGTTGTTTTTTTCAATGAAATTAAATTTTCTTCTTCTCCTCCTCCTCCTCCTCCTTCTCTTCCTCCACCTTCTTCTCCTCCTCCTCTCCCTTCTCTTCTTCCTCCTCTTACTTCTCCTCTTCCTCCTCCTCCTCCTCCTTCTCCTTCTCCTCCTTCTTCTCTTTTCTTTCTTCTTTTATCTTCTTCTTTTCAGTCTTTCAACTTAATTTTATTATTTTATTATTTCTTTTTGTCTTATGGAGTCATTCACTTTCATTTGATCCATTCAAATTTTCAGGTATCATGTTGGTTGAGGAAGATTCCATACCTTTTGCTAAGCTCTTAATTCTCTCTCCAATTCTTTCTTCCAGAGCTCTCATTTCCTTTCTATTTTTTTCCCCCTGTAGCAGTCTACAGGGAAAAATATTTTGTCTTTTTTCGAGTTCTTGCTTGATCTCTTCCAAGAATTTTAGTTGAATTTGTACCCAAGTTGTATTTTTGAGTAGATAATATTGAAACTTTTAAGAGTGATTGTCAAATTTTAGGTTTGTCTTGAGCATTCCTGTCATTATAATAATTTTTATGATAGATTGTCCTCATCTTCCTTTTTTCCTTCTCCCCTTCTTCCTCTTCCTCCTCTTCTTCTTCCTCTTCTTTTTTCCTCCTCTTCCTCCTTCTTCTCCTCCTCACCTTTTAACCTGCTTGCTGACTTCGGACTTTGCATTAGGATCAGGCTTCATACACTTCTAGAGGTAAGGCCTGGATTAGTCTTGTTTCTGCTTTTTTTTTTTTTTTTTTGAGACTGATCATTATGTTATTCTAGGGTATTAAGGACATCTCAGAGTAGAGACCTAGAAGCTCTCCAGGGCAAAGTCTGATCAATACCTCACTCAGTTTGAGTTTGGCAAGTCCCTGATATGGATTTTGGTCTAAGGAAAAGTAGGTTGCTATTGGACTCAGCTACTATCATCCAGTTAGAAAGCTCTGATGGTTCAGAAAGATAGAACTATAGATTTCCCTTATGTCTGAGATTCTTGCCCTGGTTAGTCCTCTGATGACTTCAGATTTGTCAAGGAGCTGGAATCAAGACCCTGTTCTGCTCTTGGATTCCAACCTACTTTATTACTGCTTGCTTTTCTTCTCCACTCTCAGTACACAGTCCAGGGTTTGAGACTAGTCTTTATCTGCATATAGGTCCTATGCATATGCTCTTTCTCAGTTCATTCTAGATTTGTAACTAGGAACTGGGTCTTGAATCATAAAGCTTCCAACAACACTTTTTGTCATAGCCTACATAAGGTCTTGGTACCCTGATATGGATTTGGGATCTCCACTTGCTCTGGTGCAAGCCTTTCTCTACATGGAAATGTTCCTCATTGCTTTATTTTATTTCTTTATTAAAGTTTTTTATTTTCAAAACATATAGATGGATAACTTTTAACATTCATCCTTGCAAAATCATGTGTTCCAAAATATTTCCCCTCCCTTCCTCCTACACTCTCCCCCAAAACAGCAAGTCATTCAATACATGTTAAACAAGTGCAATTCTTCTCTATGTAATTCCACAATTAACATGTTGCACAAAAAAAAAAAATCAGATCAAAAAGAAAAAAAAACTGAGAAAGAAAACAAAATGCAAACAAAACAACAACAAAAAGAGTGAAAATACTATGTTTTGATTAACACTCAGTTTCCACAGTCCTTTCTTTGGGTGTAGATGGCTCTCTCCCTTACAAGACTATTGAAATTGCCCTGAATCACCTCATTTTTGAAAAAGAGCCACGCTCATCAGAGTATAATTTTACTGTTGCAGTCTACAATGATTTCCTGGTTCTGCTTACTTCACTTAGCATCAGTTCATGAAAGTCTCCCAGGCCTCTCAAAAATCATTCTGCTGATTATTTCTTTTTTTTTATATTACTATTAAAGATTTTTATTTACAGAACATATAAGTAATTTTTCAACATTGACCTTTGCAAAACTTTCTGTTCCAAATTTTTCCCTCCTTACCTCTACCCCCTCCTCTAGATGGCATATATTAAATATGTTAAAATGTATGATAAATCCAATATATGTATACATATCTATACAGTTATCTTGCAGCACAAGAAAAATCAGATCTAGAAAGAGAAAAAAAAACTAAGAAGAAAAACAAAATGCAAGCAAGCATCAATAGAAAGCATTAAAATGCTCTGTTGTGGTCCACATTCAGTTCCCACAGGCTTCTCTCTGGGTGCATATGAGTATCTTCATCACTGAACAATAGGAATTGATTTGAATCATCTCGTTGAAGAGCCGTGTTCATCAGAATTGATCATTGTATAGTCTTGTTACTATGTATAATGATCTCCTGGTTCTGCTCATTTCATTTAGCATTAGCTCATGTAAATCTCTCCAGGCCTCTCTGAATTCATCCAGTTGGTCATTTCTTACAGAACAATAATATTCCATTACATTCATATACCATAATTTATTCAAGCATTCTGCAATTGATGGACATCCATTCAGTTTTCATTTCCTAGCCACCACAAAAAGAGCTGCCACAAACATTTTTGCACATGTGGGTCCCTTTCCCTGCTTTAAGATTTCTTTGGGATATAAGCCCAATAGGAATGCTGCTGGGTCAAAGGATATGCACAGTTTGATAACTTTTTGAGCATAGTTCCAAATTGCTCTCCAGAATGGTTGGATTCGTTCACAGTTCCACCAACAATGTATCAGTGTCCCAATTTTCCCACATCCCCTCCAACATTCATCATTATCTTTTCCTGTCATTTTAGCCAATCTGACAGGTGTGTAGTGGTATCTCAGAGTTGTTTTAATTTGCATTTCTCTGATCAATAGTGATTTGGAGCACTTTTTCATATGACTAGAAATAATTTTAATTTCATCATCTGAAAATTGTCTGTTCATATCCTTTGACCATTTATTTATTGGAGAGTGGCTTAAATTCTTCTAAATATGAGTCAATTCTTTATATATTTTAGAAATGAGGCCTTTATCGGAACCCTTAAATGTAAAGATGATTTCCCAATTTGATGCTTCCCTCCTAATCTTGTCTGCATTAGTTTTGTTTGTACAAAACCTTTTTAACTTGATATAATCAAAATGATCTATTTTGTGATTAATAATGATCTCTAGCTCTTCTTTCGTCACAAATTCCTTCCTCCTCCACAGATCTGAGAGGTAAACTATCCTATGTTCTTCTAATTTGTTTATAATATCATTCTTTTATGTCTAGATCATGAACTCATTTTGACCTTATCTTGGTATGTGGTGTTAGGTGTGAGTCAAGCCCTAATTTCTTCCATACTAGTTTCCAGTTTTCCCAGCAGTTTTTGTCAAATAGTGAGTTCTTATCCCAAAAGCTGGGATCTTTGGATTTGCCAAACACTAGATTGCTATAGTCATTGACTATTTTGTCCTGTGAACCTAACCTATTCCACTGATCAACTACTCTGTTTCTTATCCAGTACCAAATGGTTTTGATGACTGCTGCTTTATAATACAGTTTTAGATCTGGTACAGCTAGGCCACCTTCATCAGCCTTTTTTTTTTCATTAATTCCCTTGAAATTCTTGATTTTTTGTTGTTATTTTTTCTAGGTAAGCAAAATAATTTCTTGGGTGTTTGATTGATATAGCACTAAATACAAGGATTAGTTTAGGTAGTATTGTCATCTTTATTATATTTGCTTGACCTATCCAAGAGCACTTGATATTTTTCCAATTGTTTAGATCTGACTTTATTTGTGTGGAAAGTGTTTTGTAGATTTGCTCCTATAGTTCCTGACTTTCCCTTGGCAGATAGATTCCCAAATATTTTATACTATAGACAGTTATTTTAAATGGAATTTTCTCTTTGTATCTCTTACTCTTGGATTTTATTAGTGATGTATAAAAATGCTAATTATTTATGTGGATTTATTTTGTATCCTGCAACTTTGCTAAAGTTGTGGATTATTTCCAATAGTTTTTTAGCTGATTCTCTAGGGTTCTCTAAACATACCATCATATCCTCTGCAAAGAGTGATAATTTGGTTTCTTCATTACCTACTCTAATTCCTTTTATCTCTTTTTCTTCTCTTATTGCCAAAGCTAGCATTTATAATTCAATACTGAATAGTAATGGTGTTAGGGGCAACCTTTTTTCACCCCTGCTCTTACTGGGAATGGTTCCAGTTTATCACCATTACATATGATGCTAGTTGATGGTTTTAAATAAATGCTACTGACTATTTTTTTAAAAAGTCTATTTATTCCTATAATCTCTAGTGTTTTTAATAATAATGGATGTTGGATTTTATCAAAAGCTTTTTCTGCATCTATTGAGATAATCATGTTTTTGTTAATTTGGTTATTGATATAGTCAATTATGGTAATAGTTTTCCTAATATTGAACCATCCCTGCATTCCTGGTATAAATCTACTTGGTCATGGTGTATTATCCTGGTGATAATTTTCTGTAATTTGTTTGCTAATATTTTATTTAATATTTTTGCATCAATATTCATTAGGGAGATTGGTCTATAATTTTTTTCTCTGTTTCTGTCTTACCTGTTTTAAGTATCAGTACCATGTCTGTGTCATATAAGGAATTTAGTAGGAGTACTTTGTTCCCTATTTTTTCAAATAGTTAATATAGTATAGGAGTTAATTGTTCTTTAAATGTTTGGTAGGATTCACATGTAAAACCATCTGGTCCTGGGGATTTTTTCTTAGGGAGTTGATTAATAGCTTGTTCTATTTCTTTTTCTAAAATGGGACTATTTAAGTAATTTATTTCCTTTTCTGTTAATCTGGGCAATTTATGTTTTTGTAGGTATTCCTCCATTTCACTTAGGTTATCAAATTTATTGGCACAAAGTTGGGCAAAATAACTCCTAATTATTGCTCTAATTTCCTCTTCATTGGTGGAAAGTTCTCCCTTTTCATTTTTGAGACTAACAATTTGATTTTCCTCTTTCCTTTTTCTAATCAAATCAACTAGAGATTTATCTATTTTGTTGGTATTTTCATGAAAATAAATAAATTAGTTTTATTTATTAATTCAATTTTTTTTTACTTTCAGTTTTATTATTCTCTCCTTTTATTTTTAGGATTTCAAGTTCGGTATTTGATTGGGGATTTTTAATTTGTTCTTTTTCTTGTTTTTTTAGTTGCAAGCCCAATTCATTGATTTTCTCTTTCTCTATTTTATGCAAGTAAACATCTAGAGATATAAAATTTTCCCTTATTACCACTTTGGCTGCATCCCACAAATTTTGATATGTTGTCTCATTATTTTCATTCTCTTGGATGAAATTAGTAATTGTGTCTGTAATTTGCTATTTTACCCATTCGTTTTTTAGGATGAGATTATTTAATTTTCAATTGCTTTTTGCTCTATTTTATCCTGGTCTATATTGCATGTGATTTTATTGCATCATGATCTGAGAAAAAAATGCATTCACTATTTCTGCCTTTCTGCATTTGATTTTGAGGTTTTTATGCCCTAAAACATTGGTCAATTTTTGTATAAGCTCCATGAACTGCTCAGAAAAAAAATAAACTCCTTTCTGTCTCCATTTAATTTCCTCCAAAGATTTATCATACCTAAATTTTCTAACATTTTGTTTGCCTCCTTAACTTCTTTCTTATTTATTTTGTGGTTTGATTTATCTAGTTCTGAGAGAGCAAGATTGAGATCCCTCGCTAGTATAGTTTTGCTGTCTATTTCTTTTTGCATCTCTCTTAACTTCTCCTCTAAGAATTTGGATGCTGTATCACTTGGTGCATATATGGTTAGTATTGATATTGCTTCATTATCTATGGTACCCTTTCATAAAATATAGTTTCCTTCCTTATTTCTTCTTTTAATTAGATCTATCTTTGCTTTTACTTGATCTGAGATCAGGATTGCTACCCCTGCTGTTTTTTGTTTACCTGAAGCCTAATAGATTCTGATGCAGCCCTTTACCTTCACACTAATGTATCATTATGCTTTAAATGTGTTTCTTGTAAACAACATATTGTTAGATTCTGACTTTTAATCCAGTCTGCTATCCACTTATGCTTTATGATAGAGTTCATCCCATTCACATTTACAGTTAAAATAATTAATTCTGTATTTCCTGTCATGTTATTTACCCTAGGTTATGCTTTTCCCTTTCCTATCTTCCTTCCCTCCTCCACAGTATTTTGCTTTTGATGACCACCTCCCTCAAACAGTCCTCTCCCTTTAGAGCCCTTCCCCCCTTTTTACACCTTTCCCCTAATTCTTCTGTTTTCCCCCTATTAGTCTTTCTTTTTCTTTTCCTTCTTTTCTTCCTACTTCTCTATAAGGTAAGACAAGTTTCTTTGTGATACCAAATATGTCTGATATTCTCTCTTAGAGCAAAATCTGATGAGAATAAGATTCAGGCAATGCTTATCCCCCTCCCTTCTTTCCCTCAATTATAATAGGTTTTCTTTGCCTCTTTGTGAGATGCAATTTCCCTTATTTTACCTCCTTTTCCCTCTTCTTCTAGTATGATCTGCCTCTAATTTCTCTTTCATATTATCCTAATAAAATCAAATTATACCTGCCCTCATTGCTTTTTTTTTGACCAGACCTATCCTGAATGTTCATAGTCCTCTCTGTCTACATCTTAAACAACATTCCTAAGGCAACTTGGGTTGGAAAAAGGACTGTGACTTTTTTCTTGGATTTCCTCATCAGGGTTCATTCTGATTATTTTCCAAATCTGTTGGAAAAGGTGTTTTTTTGTTTTGTTTTGTTTTTGATTTTGTGAGTGTGGGAGGACAGTTGGAAGGGAGTTATTTTATTTCTTCTATTTATTTTCATCTTAGACCTATCTCATTGAAAGCTCTCTTTTAAGAGGTAGTATTGCACAATGGAAAAGAGAACCAGATATGGTGTCAGAGGAACTTGATGCAAATTTTAGCTCTGTTAAGAACTTGTTTCTTTATCTAAAAAATAAAGTAGTTAGAACAGGATTTTAAGGACCCTTACAATTCTAAATGTATAATCTGATTATATCTGTTAAATAGCACTTATTGGCTCCCTATTACAACTGGAATAAAATTCAGATTCCTTACTGTGATATTCAAAGCCTGCAAACTGGATTTTAGCTTAATAATTTACTACTTTCCTTTGTGAATATAGTGTTCTAGCCAAAATAGACTATTCACTAACCTGGAAACAAGACTCTCTATATCTTGTAATTTCCACTCTCTATGCCTTTGTTCTTAATCCTCCCTATTCCTGGAATGGGCTATTGAATTGAATGTTTTTTAATCCATCTTCTAAAACTCATAGTCTTCCAGGAAGACTGATTTTGCTTCCTATCATCCCCTCAGTGGTGTAATGACCTCTTCCCTAATCAAATCTCAAATTCTTTTTTATATTTATATTTCTCCTGCCCTGGAGCTATCTTAATCAACGATTCTACACTTACTTAGTCCTTTTTACCCATTTTATCCCAGACTGGACCAAGATTCCCATTCTACCCAGCCATCTACCCTGCCATCTTGGCATCTGCCCTACTTCTCCTCACTTATTATCTGTGACTTCTATCACCTTGCTATTGCTTTCTAAAAATTGCTCCAGGAACAGTAATTTAATCAATACTATCAGTGCTTCTGGGAAAGGGGAGTCATTTTACTTTCTTATGAATCCAGTCATAGTGTCTGTGACTCTATAGACTAAAACTTCCTTTTAGAATTACTACTCTCCTATAAGTGTTGTCTCTTCAATTAGAAAGTAAGCTCCTTGAGGGCAGGAATTTTATTCTTAGGATGTCAAGAATTTATCATAGTATCTAGCAAATGGTAAATGTTCAACAAATGCCTTCTCATTCATTCATTCAACAAATATTTATTGTGCTCTAATATATACCTGACCGTCATTCATGATGAATTAATCAGTAGTTATTTTTTATGGACATTTGTGTTTGCATCCTATTACTTTACTGGATGGTAGTAAGTTTCAAGAAGCAGGGACCATGCCTGACTTAAACTTTCTAATTTCTTCCAGAATCTAGCACAGGACATTGAATAATAACAACTGAATAATCAATTAATTCAATGCAACAAACATTTATCTCTTTTTACTAAGTGTGAATTTCTATGAAAGCTCAACTCTACAGCCTCCTTATCCAGGCTCCATAAAGCTGATCTTTAGAATTGTGTGCCAGTATAGAATGCTAGTTTGGGTTGGTCCTACCAGGATGGGTAGGATTTATACATGGGCTGAAGACATTCACAAATTGAAGACCAGACTAACAAAGATAGAGAAATTTATTATCAGTAGACTATCCATAGGAAGATAGAATTTGTATGCCACAACAAATCTTTGCAACCATCTGCCATATCCTAGAGGATATCCTAAAGTAGTTACAGTATTTTAAAAATCCTTACAATTCTAAATGTATAATCTGATCATATCTGCTAAATAGCATTCATTGGCTCCCTATTACACCTGGATATCCTGATAAATTTACAGATGCTTCAAGTATTTAATAAATGTTAAATTGTGGAGCTATATAACAAAGATTAAGCCTTTATTTTTTCCAGTCCTATATTCAGGGCTCTAAAGTCATTTCGGTAGGAATGTGAAATGAGCAGCACCATGTTCTATCTATGACACTTCTACAATGTTAGAATTAAGAAGATCTAAGTTGAGGCCTACTTCTGACACATATTCTCTCTGCCCCTGGACAGCTAACAGTCTTTAATTTCTCTGTGCCCCAGGAAATTTTGTAAGACTATAAATTGCAAACAAAGAACTGACTAGTTTTGGTCAAAAATTTCCCTACGGGGACTTCAACAAGCCATTGAAATCAACAATCATGGTTTAATAATAAAAATTAAAAAAAGACCAAGTCAGAATCTACATCTCTTGCTATTTCTTAGAGGACAGAGGTGACATTTTAGTAATAGCTAGTAGTGTGACTAGCTTTTCTTTGACTTTATTAAAGACACTTTTCCTCACAAACCTTGCTATGAAGGTCACTGGAGAGATAATAGAAATAAAGATTTTAGCTGATGCAGTGAATGGAGCACAAAGTCTGTGAGTTCAAATCTGACCTCAGACACTTATTAGATGGATAAATATAAATAAATAGCTCTAAGTTCAAATAAGGAGGGATCTACTTCATTGTCCCTCTCCCTCCTCCCAAGATATAATCCTGCTATGAAATATTGCACTGGGAATGTCAGAGTTTGATTCAGTTCAGTTCAACTCAATTCAATTTCAGGAAAGGGTAACTGTGAAAGCAGAACTTAAGGAGTCCCCCTTCAAGACTCAGTTCTGTGTTGCTACCTCCCACATGAGGCCATTTCTGATCATTTCAATTGTGAGGAATGACCCTCAGAAATCACCTTTTATTTTATATATGTTTTATATTTCTTTGAATATGTTATTCCACCCACCAATTCAGTGTAAGTTCTTTGAGGATTAAAACTTCTTTTTTTTCTTTTGTATAACCAATGCCTAAAAATAGTACCTGGCACATATTAATCCCTTAATAAACTTTCCTGAAATTGAATTGAGTTGAACTGAACTGAATCAAATTCTGTCCCAAATCTTTTTCCTACTACCAAACAACAATAATAATCTCTAGAAAAGTCCATGAATTATTATTTTTATTAAATTGATATTAAGATTATAAAATATTTTAACTTACATAAGCAGTATTTTGAAATATATATACATATATGTGGATATATAAATTTATATAGATATATATGGCCATCATTTTATTTAGAATAATGAATACAAATTCTTTCCCCTTCCTTGTATCTTTCCAGTCTAATTAATGGTATAATAGTAATACTAGTAGTAATCACAGTTCGCATCTATAAAGCCTTAATTTGATTTCCTTACAACTACCTATGAGGGAGGAAGTACATATATACATATATATACATGCAGACATATATACATATATATATACATGCAGACATATATACATATATATACATATATACATATATATATATATATATATATATATGGAGAGAAAGAAAGAGAGAGAGAGAGAGAGAGAGAGAGAGAGAGAGAGAGAGAGAGAGAGAGAAAGGATTCAAGAGGAAGGATAGTGGGTAAGAGAGAAAGGGAGGTGGCAAGTTGCCACAAGATGTCCAGGTGTCCATAGTGATGGATGTAGAATATGGAAAGATAATTGAGAAGGAGAAGGGGAGAGAGAAAGATACAGATAGTCAGAGACACAGAAAGAGAGAGAGAGATTCAGAGGTAAGAGAGAAAAAAGGACAAAGAGAGATAGAGACCTACATATGCAGAGAGATGGAGGCAGAGAATGTTTTTAATAGCTGCTCAATGGGGACAACTTTCTGGAAAAATTTCTTCCCCTTTACTCCATATGCATCTTGAATGTATCA
>JAJPUD010002252.1:112574-169153 GCA_023553655.1 Myrmecobius fasciatus
TATATATATATATATATATATATATATATATATATATATATATATACTGCTTTCCCTATAGAATGTGATCCCCTTGAGGGCAGATATATTTTTCCTTTTCTTTGTATCTTTAGTGTTTAGTACAGTACTTGGTATTACATTAAACTAATAATAACAATAAATTAATAAGATAGTGCTTATCAATTGCATTTTGATTGCTTGATTGATTTCTCATCTCATCTGGGAAGGAAGATAAGTATTCTCCCAATCTGAACTGAAGAAAGAGGATATTGTAGGCATGTAGGATGACTTGTTTAAATGTAATAGATGTGAGAAAAGGAATGTCAACTGGGAGAAATTGTGAATAGTTCATTTTTTCTGAAACCCTAGCTGATACATGGAAGAGTATTTTTCAGATGTCAGTGCCCTTTATTTTATGTCAAACATACCTGCTTGAGCTAAGGAAAACTTTTAATAATGAGCTTGAACCAAGAATTACCTTCTTTTGTGTTAACCTTTAGATTTCTCCTCTCCCATTTTTGACAAAATGAAGGTGACTTACAATTTATACATTTTCAAAGTTATATAGATCACACAAACAGCTCTCCATTACTAAATACTATCCAAGAAATGTTATCTAACTATGTTAACTCTTCAAAGAGATTGAAGGTTAACTAACACAATTTGAACCAACATTTCCCTACTCAAATGTCTGACAGACAGTTGAATAAAATAGCCTCCTGTAAACATAGCCATTTCCAAATATTTGAGCACTTCAAAGTAGCTTCCTCTTTCACCTTCCAAGAGTCCTGTGGTTTTTATTATCAAATTGTGAGGCATAATTCATCAAAGAAATTTACTAGAGTACACATCACAGGGAGGAATTTATAACAAATATATCAGGAAACTATTGACACACAAGAACCATGGCACTTTCCATTAGAAAGGGAGATATTTACAAAGTATGTGTGATATAATACTTAGAAGGAGACAAACAAAGCCAAGAAGAAAACTGATAGTACCATTTTGCTCCTTTAGATTCAGTGAAATCAGAATTAGTTGGGTAGAGCTCATCTAAGGAGAAAATAAATTTTAAGATCACTTTCTCTTGGGATATAGTATTTAAAGTGACCATAGAGGAAAATGAGGGTTCTAGAAATGTTCAGTAACTTGCCTAAAGACATAATGCTTTCCCAGCCCCTTTGGATAAATGATATTTGAATATATTTTCTTTTCTTTTTTTCTTTTTCTTTTTGCTGAAGCAATTGGGGTTAAGTGACTTGCCCACAGTCACACAGCTAGGCAGTGTTAAGTGTCTGAGACCAGATTTGAACTCAGGTCCTCCTGACTTCAGGGCTGTCACTCTATTCATTGCACCACCTAGCTTCTCCTGAATATATTTTCTAAGAGTTCCCAATTATACTTTTTTGGCAGACAGTAGTATCATATAATAGAGCACTGGACTTGGAATTGGAAAGATCTGGAATAAAATACCACCTCAGATACTAACTATGAAACTCTGATCAAGTAACTAAATCTCTTGGTGTTCAGTTTCCTCATCTGGAACACTAAAGGGAGTTGGACTTGTGGTCTCCAAATCTAGGATCATGTGTTCCCATGACTCTAGTTACTATCCAGGCAGGTAATCATGGCTTCTTTATAGAGAAGCAGTGAGTTAGATCCCATTGTGGCCCTTTCTTCTCATTTGAGTAATTTTTCTTCCTCACTGTTCCTGTTGGTATTAAGTTCCAAAATATGAAGACCTAGAAATTTGGGAGGAAGAAATCAACCATATATTCTACCTCCTCTGGGCAATACTGTTAAAGAATTACTTTTATCATTTCAGTAGTAATATGTATGTTATAATTATTAAATTATGACAAAGACATTTCCTTGCCTCCAAGAACAGACTAAAACATTTCCATCTGGAAATGTGATTTTCTTTGTGATAATTCCTCAACTACTTACCAAGCACAGGAATCAATGTTCTTCAGACTTACTGAGGTGATGGGTATAAAATGTGTGTGTGTGTGTGTATACATATACCATATAAACATTATGATACCTATACATACATATATATGTACATATATATGGATGAGTATATGGATATATCTGTAGTGTATATATATATATATTTGTTATTTGTTATATGTTATATGTATTTTATATGTTTATGTATTTTGTGTGTGTGCATATGTGGTGAGGAGCAGTGTGATATAATGGATAGAGAACTGGCTTCTCTGAGCCATGGAAACTTGGTTCATACTGATACATACCACATGACTGAATAAGTCACTTAACTCTTCAGGGCTGTAGGCATTTATCATAGACTGTAAGTTTTCAGAGAAGGTGCTTGACATAATTTCCTTACTCAAGAATTTCCTATATTTATGAATTCACAGGTCTTGTACATACACATATACCTACAAACACCCATATGTATGAACAGAAAGTTAAAATACTCTCTGGACCTACAATATAGATTACATATATGTGTTCATATACATACATGGCAAGTAGTTGACATGTTAGATAGAATGCTAGACATGGGGACAGAAAAACTTGAATTTGAATCTTATCTCAAACATTTAGTTGAATGACCCATAGCAAGTCACAAATCTCTCCCACCCTCAATTTCCTCATCTGTAAAATGGGAAGGATAATAGCATTTACCTCCCAGGGAATAAAACAACATACATAAAAACCTTAAAGAGCTATATGTTATTATCATTATTATGACTTAATTATTATTATATAAACATTTAGATGACTGAGAATAGGTGAAAAATGGAATATATATTTGGACTGTTGAGTTGTGTACACATCATATATGACTATATATGGCCTTCACTCTTTTCCTCACATATGACATTCATTTTTGTGCCTTTTTCACAGACTATATCCTACACTTAAAATATCCTCCTTTCTTATTTCCATCTCATAAATTCTTATCTTCCTTCAAAGACCCACTTGAGTACTACCTTTTATAGGAAACTTGATTTTCCAGTTGCTAGAACTTCCCCTTCTAAACTATCTTGCATTTGACAATTTCATATGTATTTGTATCTATTCACTTAATTTTATTCTGTAGGTAGTTACAAATGTTCTTACTGTGTTCTGATTAACATGTGAGAAGAGATTCATTATATTTAGATCTAGCCCCGCCCAAAGTATATATTTAATAAACATTTGTTGCAATATGTGTATCTTTATCTATCTATAGATATCTTAATATATCTATATATACAGATACATGGAAATATGTGTATATATATATACAGAAATATGCACATATGTATATACATACAGATAAATGCAATATTTTTTGTATGACCATATAAGTGATGCTTGTAGAATTAGAAACTGATTAAAAGAAAACATGACAAGGCAGTACATTATTATGTTTCTTAGTAACATTTAAAATGAGGAGTAATTTCTTCTTACAAAGAAAGCAATCATTATAACATTATGAAGGGGGATGATAGGTTCATAATTATCATCATAATATCACCCAGATAATGTCTTTTAATAATGTAGCAATAGAGACTTTATCAGAGAAATAGAGAGACAAAGTGGAGTAGTAGGTTGGGGATCAGTCTTGGGTTTCAGCCCTGTCTCTGATCTACTAAGTGTATGACCCTGGATAAATTAATGTGTCAGTGTCCTAGGACATTCTCCAAGACAGTAAGAGTTCACTTTATAAACTCAGACAATCAATTTGTCGATAAGTGAAAGTTTGAATAAGAAAATAAATAAAGGTTCCAAATGAAAAGTGTTCTTGAGTTTATCAATACTTCTCAATGGAAATCCATTTGTAGGCCCTGCAACTCTTCTACATATAATTAGCCAGTGCAGTGGATAGATCATCCCATCTGAAGTCAGGAAGACTCATTTTTCTGAGTCCAAATCTGGACCCAGACACTATATGTATGATCCTGGAAAAATCACTTAACCCTATTTCCTCATTTATAAAATGAGCTGGAGAAAGAAATGGCAAACCACTCCAGTATTTTTTTTTAATTTGTAAGTGAGGCAGAATTTTATTTTATTTTTTTATTAAAGCTTTTTATTTGCAAAACATATGCATGGGTAATTTTTTCAACATTGACCCTTGCAAAGCCTTCTGTTACAAATTTTTTCCTCCTTCCCCCACCCCTTCCCTAGATGGCCGGTAGCCTAATACGTGTTAATTATGTTAAAATACTTGACAAATCAAATATATGTATACATATTTATACAGTTATCTTGCTGTATAAGAAAAATTGGATCTACAAGGAAAAAAAAACCTGAGAAGGAAAACAAAATGCAAGGAAATATCAACAAAAAGCATGAAAATGTTATGTTGTGGTCCACATTTCATATCCCTCTCTCTGGGTGTATATGGCTTTCTTCACTGAACAATTGAAGCTGGTTTGAAATATCTCATTGTTAAAGAAAACCACGTCCATCAGAATTGATCATCTCTTGTTGTTGTGTATAATGATCTCCTGGCTCTGCTCATTTCACTCAGCATCAGTTCATGCAAGTCTCTCCAGGTCTCTCTAAAATCATCCTGCTGGTTGTTTCTTATAGAACAATAATATTCCATAACATTCATATACCATAATTTATTCAGCCATTCTCCAATTGATGGGCATCCATTCAGTTTCCAGTTTCTAGCCACTACAAAAAGGGCTGCCACAAATATTCTTGCACACGTAAGTCCCTTTCCTTCCTTTAAGATCTCTTTGGGATATAGGCCCAATAGAAATGCTGCTGGGTCAAAGGGTATGCACAGTTTGATAACTTTTTGAGCATAGTTCCAAATTGCTCTCCAGAATGGTTGGATCTGTTCACAGTTCCACCAACAATATATCAATGTCCCAGTTTTCCCACATCCCCTCCAACATTCATCATTATCTTTTCCTGTCATCTTAGCCAATCTGACAGGTGTGTAGTGGTATCTCAGAGTTGTCTTAATTTGCATTGCTCTGATCAGTAGTGATTTAGAGCACCTTTTCATATGACTAGAAATAGTTTTGATTTCATCATCTGAAAATTGTCTGTTCATATCCTTTGACCATTTATTGATTGGAGAGTGGCTTGAATTCTTCTAAATATGAGTCAATTCTTTATATATTTTAGAATTGAGGCCTTCATCAAAAACCTTAAATGTATACATGATTTCCCAATTTATTGCTTTCCTCCTAATCTTGTCTGCATTATTTTTGCTTGTAAATTTTTTTTAACTTAATATAATCAAAATTATCTATGTGGTGTTCAATTAAGAGTTCTAGTTCTTCTTTGGACACAAATTCCTTCCTTCTTCACAGGTCTGAGAAGTAAACTATCCTATGTTCCTCTAATTTGTTTATAATATCACTCTGTGTCTAAATCATGAACCCATTTAGATCTTATCTTGGTATGTGGTGTTAGGTGTGGTTTTAGTCCTTATTTCTTCCATACTAGTTTCCAATTTTCCCACCAGTTTTTGTCAAATAGTGCCCCTCCAATATTTTTGCCAAGAAAACCCTATATGATGTCAGAAAGAGTTGGATATGACTAAAAATCACTAAATAACAACAAAGGAGTGTAGAGTTGTGAAAAGAACCCTAGATTTCAAGTCATTGGACAAATATAAGGGCAACTTTGCTCTTTCTAACTGTGTGTGACCTTAGACAGTACCATTAGACTCTCTGAGTCATAGTGTACTCAACTATAAAATGAGAAGATTATATTATAGGGCCTCCAAGGTTTCCTCCAGCTCTAAGTCGATGAGCTATTATCCTAATCTTCACATCCAAACAATCATTTGAGATTGAATTATTCCTATACCAAAAGTTCTTTGCTATTTTGGTCAGTGATATCAAATGAAGGAATTAAATTCCATAAAAAGTGCACAAGCTACATTTTCCTCATGGAATTGGTTTCTTAAGCTTTTTTTGTGGCATTCTGTATGATGTGAAGAAAGCCATTTTCTACAAGGGATATCTGACAATACTAAACATAAGACAAAATCCTTCATTGATGAATTTAGACAACAAATAAAAAATAAAAGAAGGTAATTAAAGTGAAATTCAAAAAGCTCTCCACTCTAAACAGGTAAGAAGGAGTCTCTAAATCCCAGTTTAATTTTTCTTGTCATGCAGAATATCCAGCTGCCATGAAATGGAGGGAAATATTCTAGAGCCTCAGCTTTTGTGTACACATTTTAAATTCTCTTTTCTTTCCACTTAACGATTAGTTAAGAAACACCAAAGAAATCCCATGCACAAAAGATATTTGCCCAATACTCAGTAGGGCTTTCAGATTTAAAGAAAAAAATGAATTGTATTATGTTATAATTAAATATGAAATGGTAGTTTACTTCATTTTATTAACAAAGCTGACAGGGAAATGACTTCTTAGGAAGGAAATTTGCAGTGAACATCAGAAAAAAAAATCCTTTCTAGGTAAGAGAGAACTCTGTTTTTTTTTCTAAGTCAGCTATAGAGGGAATTTCCATTACTAGATGGTTAAACATTTTATTGCTTATTTTTGTTTAAGAGATGCACTTGAAATTCCTCAAGACAATGGGAAAATGTTCAGATTGCAAAGTCCTTTTAGGCATAAGGAAAAAATGAAAGAGCTAAAATTTGAACATCTTTCTGAGGCTAAATAGAAGGCCAAACAAAATCCATAACCTGACTCTTGTCTGTTTGGCCAACAAGTTCAGTTTGTTTCTCTCCTATTCTTTCTTGCTGCTTCTCTTCTCTCTCCCTATCCCAGCATAAACTTACTTCCTTCTCTCCTTTCTAGCTCCACTCTTTATTGCTTGCTGAAAACAAGACACTTTTCTAAGAAGTGACCTCCTTTGACTTCTTCTCTAGAGGACATAGCTGTTTAAAAACTTAACCTATATTTTTATACTTTCGTACTGTGACTACTGAATTAGGATTCTGTTCTTTTTTGATGATGCTTTTGACCAAACCGAGTCTCTTTGTGGTGCTAAATATGGCCCATTCTATAATAAGCCTATTTTCTTGGACTAAAATCAAAACCAATCTCTTTTCCATCAGAACCTCTTATGCCCCATTTCTCCTATTATTAATTAAGTTATATATACCTTCAACTATGCTTTGCCATAAGCCTGAATAAGAGAAATTAGGCTTTAAAGGTTTTCCTGGAATGAACTCTCCTCCATGCCTCTCACTTCTCTGTTTATGCTTCTTCTATGCAGCTTCAATTCTATACCAATTCCTCTCTTTTGTAGATATTTTTCCTACTTTTTGGGTAGCCTTCACAACACATGTACTGTTTTTTATTCTCCTTACTTGTTTGTTCTATTTATTTCTATTGCTCTGTTTCCCCTCGCTGCTTCCTGCCTCCAAATGAAGCAGCTTCCTTTCTATTAAACCTCACCTCTTCTCTTTCCTGCTGCTCTTTTGTGTAGCTTCTCTGTTCTCTGTATTTCTTTTTCCCCCCTTTTCCTTTGACTATGAGCTGGTATTTTAACTTCCCTCCTATAACAGCTTCTCTCTGCCTTCTATATCCTTTGATGCAATTTGTTGTATCTCTGCTTGTACCTACCAGTCTTCTCTACTGTTGATTCAGCTATTTCTTTTTTTAAAAATTATTCATGTTCTTTTCCTTTACTACATCATTTCCATTTCCAAATTATTCCTTCTTCCCTACAAAAATAGTCTTGTAACAAAGTTAAGGAAAGCAAATCAATTCATTGTCCAGAAATGAAAACATGTGCCTTTTTCTGCATCTTTAACTTATCACCTCTTTCCCAAGAGGTGGTATTCATGCTTCTCCATTAGTCCTGCGAAATTATAATTGATCCCTGCCTTAATTAGAATTCTGAAGTGCTTTACCAGTGTTTTATGTTATTGTAGACATTTTGCTTGCTTACTTCATTTTGTATCAGTACTTGCAAGTCTTTCCAGGTTTCTTTTAATTCTCCACATTCATCATTTCTCATAAAGCAATAATACTTCATTATATACATATACTATAGTTAGTCAGACATTCCATTGTACTCATTTTCCTTCCCATTTTTGTTATTACAGGAAATTCTGTCATATAGTAAATATAACAAGTAAAAAACTTCTAAGAAAAATGAGAATATTTATCAGGACAACCTAGGCATTAACCTTAACAATCTAGTGTTCGATAAACCCAAAGAACACAGCTTTTGGGATAAATACTCTCTATTTGGCAAAAACTGCTGGGAAAATTGGAAACTAGTGTGGAAGAAATTAGGGCTTGACCCATACCTAACACCACATACCAAGATAAGATCTAAATGGGTTCATGATCTAGATATAAAGAGGGACTTTGTAAGCAAGTTAGAGGAACGTAATATAGTTTATCTCTCAGACCTGTGGAGGTGGAACAAATTTATGTCCAAAGAAGACTTGGAACTCCTAATTGAACACCAGATGGATAATTTTGACTATATTAAGTTAAAAAGTTTCTGTACAAACAAAACAAATGCAGACAAGATTAGGAGGGAAGCATCTAATTGGGAAACCATCTTTACATTCAATGGTTCTGATAAAGGCCTCATTTCTAAAATATATAGAGAATTGTCTCATATATATAAGAATTCAAGCCACTCTTCAATCGATAAATGGTCAAGGGATATGAACAGACAATTTTCAGATGATGAAATTAAAACCATCTCTAGTCATATGAAAAGTTGCTCCAAATCACTATTGATCAGAGAAATGCAAATTAAGACAACTCTGAGATACCACTACACACCTGTCAGATTGGCTAAAATGACAGGAAAAGATAACGATGAATGTTGGAGGGGATGTGGGAGGGCTGGGACACTAATACATTGTTGGTGGAACTGTGAACGGATCCAACCATTCTGGAGAGCAATTTGGAGCTATGCTCAAAAAGTTGTCAAACTGTGCATACCCTTTGACCCAGCAGTGTTTCTACTGGGCCTATATCCCAAAGAGATCTTAGAGGAGGGAAAGGGACCCACATGTGCAAAAATGTTTGTGGCAGCCCTTTTTGTAGTGGCTAGAAACTGGAAACTGAAGGGATGCCCATCAATTGGAGAGTGGCTGAATAAATTATGGTATATGAATGTTATGGAATATTATTGTTCTGTAAGAAACGACCAGCAGGACGATTTCAGAGAGGCCTGGAGAGACTTGCATGAACTGATGCTGAGTGAAACGAGCAGAACCAGGAGATCATCATGCACAGCAACAACAGTATTACATGATGATCAATTCTGATGGACATGGCTCTCTGCAATAAAGAATTGTCTCAAACCAGTTCCAGTTATTCACTGAAGAAAACCATATACACCCAGAAAGAGGGACATGAAATATGGGCCACAACGTAACATTTTCATGATCTCTATTGACAGTTGCTTGCGTTGTGTTGCCTTTCTCTGATTCTTTTTTTTTCTTGTAGATAGGATTTTTCTTGCATAACTTCTCAAGCATTTCAACATTATTAACATGTAGTGGACTTCCTGCCATCTGGGGGAGGGGAGGGGACTGGGGGTAAAATTTGTATTGGAAAGCTTTGTAAAGATCAAGGTTGGGGAACTACCCATACATATGTTATACAAATAAAAAGCTTAAAAAAATGAGAATAAAACATTTCTTTTTAAAGTGGTATAGCATTGCATATATTTTTAAATTTTAGGTTCCAAATTCTCTCCCTTCCTCTAATCACCCTTCCACTTATTGAGAAGGCAAGCAATATGATACCCATTAAACATGTGAAGTCATATAAAACATTTCCATACTAGCCATATTATAAAAATGCAAGAAAAATAATGAAAATGAAAAAAATCTGCTTCCATCTGTTCATCAGATCTTTCCCTGAAGGTATATGGCATTTTTACCATATGTCCTTTGGAATTGTTGTGGATCATTGCCTTGATCAAAGTAACTAATTCTTTCATTTATAATACCGTTGTTATTGTGTAGTGTTCTCCTGGTTCACTTCATTTTGCATCAATTCATATAAGTCTTCCCAACTTTTTTTTCTGAAACCATTTCCTCCTTAATTTCTTATAACACAATAGTGTCCCAGGTTACATGGGTGATAAGCATGAGAAGTGGAATTTGAATCCAGTTCTCTGGCTCTAGAGCCAACATTCTTTCCAGCATGCCATGCTATTTCTCCAAATCTTGGGGACATTTAGTTCAGAACAAAGAGGATATGGTTTTATGATAAAGCATTTTCATGGAGGATAAAATGGGTAATATTAGCATCATGTTGTGACATTAAAAAAAGGAGAGAGACAGGCAAACATATTAACAGACAGAGACAGAGAGAAATACACACAGACATAGAGATACAAAGAGATTATACTCAAATAATGCAGAGGACACCACTGAAACTAGAAGCACATTGGTCTCTTTCTCACCTCTCCCTGTATGCATTGGTAACAAATAGAGTTCACTTACTAACATGCTCATTTTGTTCACCTGTTACAATTTCCTTCAGTTATCTTTTTTAGCTCCTTTTGTAGCTGGCCAATTGAATTTCTGGATTCAATGCATTCTTTTTCCATTTTGCCAGTTTTATTTTTTAGTGAATTGTTGTCTTTTTCCAATTCACCAATTTTGTTTTTCAGTGAATTGTTGTCTTTTTCCAATTCACCAATTTTGTTTTTCAGTTCACCATTTTTATTTTCCAGTGAATTGGTGATTTTTTCCAATTCACCAATTTTGTTTTTCAGTGAACTGTTTTCTTTTTCCAATTCACCAGTCCTATTTTCCAGTTTTTGATATTTCTGTTGCCCTGATCTCAATTTATTTCCCCATTCTTCTTCTAGCTCTCTTTTGAGATTCTTAATGCAATCATCCAGGTAAGCCTTCTGAAAGGGAGACTAACTTAATTCTGCCTTTGTGGCTTCATCTGGGATTGTTTTCATAATGTCAGGATCTGGGGACTGTTCTATTTTTTCTCCGTAAAAGCTTTCTATGGTGAGAGCTCTCTTCTGCTTCTTGCTCATGATTTAAAGTTGGGATATTGGTCAAAAGCCGAGAAAACTGCAACAATTTATATTTGCCCTGGGGCAGTTTGCCGAGTTGACTTCTGGTCTGAGGCTGGTCGGGCTAGATTCGCACCAGGACCACGTTTTCAGCTGTTCTCGATCCACCCCCTTCCAAAGGCAGATCTGCCAAAGCACCTGCCCGCAAGCAGAGCAAAGTGGCCCAGGTGTCTCCCAGGGGCTTCCTGGGTGCCCAAAATCCGCCCCTCTATCGCAACCCTGACTTCCGCCCCGGCTGGAGTCCGATCGCGACCAGAGGCCGATTTCCCCTGAGGCTAACCTTCTCCGGAGTTCTTTCAAGGTAGATCTTTTATAGAAGTGCGTTGTAGTCCAAATGCTTGGCGAGGACCTCACTCAGAAACCAGTTTTAAGGCTTACTTTGGGTTTGAGGGAATGTGGGAGGGAGTTCACAGAGAAAGCTGTCCGCAGTTCGCCATCTTGGCTCCGCCCCCTCACCTGTTACAATTTAACCTCAGCCTCAGAGATGAGAACTGAGACAAAAGCTGTTCATGTCCTGATCTCCACTCTATCCCTGTGTGCATCAATGTTACCTCAGCTGTAAAATAGAAATGATAACATATTGAACCTGCTCAGAGATATTATGCAGAGTGACTGATGAATGATCAAAAGCTCTTTGAAAGCATAAAAGTTTATTATATAATGCTGTGTTATTACTGTGACTTTGTCTCTATCTGTGAAGCCCCAAGAAGAAAAGTTATCAGTAGCTTCATGAGGAATGGAGGGAAGGAAGGGAGTGGGCAAGTAGAAATGGGAGTGAGGAGGAAGCTTATCGAGAGTAAAATTTTATGTATACAATTATTCTCAACATTAAAGTTTGTTTATCATTAAAATATAAATACTGTAAATTATAAGACTGAAAGGAACATCAGCCTTATAATGCTTAAAACAGAAGGACTTTTTTCTATGAATGGCATGGTCTTTTGATAAATTTTGCAATGAAATATATGTCCCAGCAAACCCAAAGTTTGTCTTTAACCCTTATATAAGTAGAACTAATTAGTTTTATATTTTTCTTTAAATTAAAAAAATTATATCTGTTATCTTTTTGTTACTTTCATTTCCAAATAAAGATGATATATTTCCAAATGTTCCTATTTCTCCTCTCCTTCAGAGAACCCTTCATAACAAAGAATGAAAAAGAAAGAAAGAGGGAAAAAGCAATTCAGCAAACCTAACCCACCCATTGAACAAAATGGACAGCATATACATGGCTCACTGCCCTCTATATATGCAAAGAAGAAAGAGATGAACTTTTTCTTCCTCTTGCTTTGCAACCAAGCTTAATTACTATAGTTACATAGCACTATTTCTCTCCCCTTTACTCTTTTCCACTATCATTATAGTCATAATATATATTATTTTCCTGGTGCTTTTTAACTTAATTAGCATCTGTTCATGAAAGTATTATCATGCTTTTCTATATTCTTCATACTCATCATTTCTTATAGTACAGTAATATTCTATTACTTTCATGTCAACACAGTTTGTTTAAGAATTTCCCAACATTAGGTTATTTACTTTGTTTATAGATAACTAGGGGATATCCCCTAGTTATACAGTGGATGGAGTGTCAGGCTTGGAATCAGGAAGACTCCTCTTCCTGAGTTCAAATCTGGTCTCAGACATTGCTAGCTGTGTGACCCTGAGCAGGTTACAAATTTCTCATCTGTAAAATGAATTTAGAAGGAAATGGTAAACCATTCTAGCTAGCATCTTTGACAAGAAAACCTCAAATGGGGTCATGAAGAGTTAGATACAACTGAAAACTACTGAACTTTGTTTACATATTTCTTTCTAACTACAAAAATATGTTACTATAAATATTTACATATACATATATAATATGAATAATTTCTGCCTTTAAACTTCTTCAGATTTTATATCTAGCAGTGGCATCTTTACATCCAAGAATATGCATATTTTAGACACTTTAGTAGAATTCCAAATTGCTTTTCAGAATGGCTAGACCAATTCACAGTTCCACCAAAAATATATTAATGTGCTTATCTTTCCATAACCTTTTCAACATTGACTACTTTCATCTTTTCTAACTTTCTGTTTATTAAGTGAAACCTCAAGTTGTTTTGGTTTTTATTCCTATAAGTGGCAATAATTTGGAGAATGATTTTATATAATTCTTCATAGTCTGGACTTCTTTTAAGAAATCTTTGCATTTTTTGACTCTTACTCACTTGATTTTATATATTTGTATAAGTCCCTTATGTATCTTGGATGGTAGGCCTTTAGCACAGATTTGTGATGTGAATATTTTCCCTCTAGTTAAAAGCTTTTTTTTATTTGAACTGATTTTGTTCATGCAAAAGCATTTCACCTTTATGTAATGAAATGTTTTAACTTTTGCAATTAGAGTCTCTCTCTCTCTCCCTCTTTCTCCTCAGAATTCTATCCCATAAGTACATAACTATAAAAGTATTTCATCTGTTTCTTTTCTAACTTTTTAAATTTATCACACATTTTATAAAACACTACCACTTCCCTTAGGGACAGAGAAGTGACACAGTGGATAGAAGTGGCAGGCCTGGAATCAGGAAGATCTTCCTCAGACACTTACTAGCTTTGTGACCACTAGTAAGACACTTAGCCTGCTTGCCTCAGTCTGATCTATAAGGGAAGGTGTGGTCTTCCTAACCTATGTTTTTAGTTTTCTAGTATTCCAACTAGATATTGGCATCTTTCTTCTCCCCTCCCCTATCCCTTCTTTCAAGAATAGAACAAAATATTCAGTAAAAGAATCCATGATTAACTTTAGATTTTTATATGGGGTTAAAATTAAGATAAGGAAAGAACTTAGATAAAGAGTAAGAAAAGATTACATATAAGTGGCTTTTATCACATAGGCAGTAGAAGGGAGGTTTAGAGAAAGTTAATCATTTGGAGCTTTCATTCTTAAAGTGGCAATTATAATTGGCATCTGAAATGTCAATTATTGTTCTAAGATGGTTCAGGAAATCAATAGTCCCCTGATAGGGCACAATAACCCTTTGGGTTCTGTCTGATTCCCTCTCCTTTTCCATCTCTTTCTCTATCCCTGAGGAAGACTGTCTGCCTGTATTGTGTATTGTCTCTCCTCTTCCTTGTCTGCTTTGTCACACACTTTGTTTCTTAAAAAAACTCTGGGCTCAAATCTCAAAACTCCAAGACTCTCAATGTGGGGAGACTAAAACTACTTGGATTCCTAGTTAAAGTTTCAACACTTTTACACTGCCTAGAGGAACTCTGAATACCCAGTTACCTTCATGTTCCTTTCTGCCCACAGTTAACAAACAAGGTAATGCACCCTTATCATCAAATGAATGCATAATTTTAAAAATTTTGAGAAAAAAAAGGTAAACACATAGGGAATTTTCTACCCAATCCAAACCAGAATAGAGAAGGGAAAAGAAGTATAAAATGTTAGTATAATAGGAAAGCAAAGAAAAAAAAGAACATTATTGCCATGAGTTTATAGGATGCAACTTATATGTTGGTTTTGTAAAACAGATTATAACAGCTAGCATTTATTAGCACCTATTATGTGCCAGCAACTGTGATAAGTACTTTATAAATATTATCTCATTTGAGCTTCACAACAACACTTAGAAGTAGGTCTCTCTCTCTCTCTCTCTCTCTCTCTCTCTCTCTCTCTCTCTCTCTTCCCCAAGTTAATCAACTTGCTCAGAGTCACACAACTGATTCTGAGGATGAATTTGAACTCAGAACTTTTTGACTCTATGCCCCAGTGCACTATCCATTGCATGACTGACTTTTGCGTATTCAAGAAAAGGTGAGATGATAAAGGGAAGGATTTAATGGCATTTCAACACACTGATACATGTCATGATCACAACTTTTGCAACCCTACATTCTTGGGGCAGAAGAAGTCAGAAAAGTGATAATTGGGGTATGACTTCCACTAAAGATCTCAATTCAAAATGTCCACATCTCAGTGATTTAAAACAAGGGGAGCAAGGACTGAAGTATCAGGATGGAACCCTGTTTGTAAAGGCAGCTACAAATGGCTATATTTCCTTTCTCTTTCGGTGGGAACCTGATCACTAAAAAAAAAAGAACCTCTAAAGGAACATTCTACTTTGATTCTACTGTGACAGCACACAACATCCTGTGGGTTGCAGGATATGGGGAGGGAGGAAGCAACTCTCACCAACCCAACAAATGTATCTGTTCTGCACAGTTAGAGAGCAAGAATTTAAAGTAACACATAGAAAGAAAAACACAGAATTCATTTTTTGACATTATATTTTCTCAAAGGATTGGAAGCATCTCTGAAATAACATACCTGCTAGGGAGTTGGGAAATATACAATATGTCTGAGGGAAATGAAGGAAGAAAAATCTTTTTTTTTTTTAAGTTATTTTGTTTACACAATGGAACAGTGTGGCTTCCATTTAAGCTGGTGAATATAATATGAGTGCAGAAATGCTAGGACCTGATGCACCACAGGACATGGCAGAGAGACAAACAGCTGGATACTCACATGCAGTATCATTTTCTGTCTTTATTTCTGACAGAAGCATTAAATTGGACCCCCAACTTTCCTATTTTCTAATACTTTCTTGGGTAAATTGCTTGTATGTTTCATGGTGTATGCTGATGTAGAATCTTAGGTGAGCAAATTAGAAGTAAGTTCACAAAATCTTGCACTGAAGAGATGAAAATTAAATTAACATACTTTAGCTCACTATTTCTTTACTTCAAGATGTTCAATTCTGAAATACTGTTGGCAATTTAAATCTTTTGTTCAGTCTTCCATGGAGATAAATAGCTTCCTGCATACTAGAGAAAATGTAAGCATTATTTATAATTATGGTATTCATTAAATAATACTACTCTGATTAATAAACAAAAAGGGAAGAAACCTAGGATGTAAAAGTTATGCTAAAATGTTAAGAAATGGAAAAAATGCTTTTAATCATTATTTATTAGAGAAATGAAAATTAAAACAACCTTGAAATATCATTTTACAACTATCTGATTGGTTAAAATGATTGAAGGGGAAATCCACAAATATTGTAGGGGTTGTGGGAAAATTGGGACACTAATTCATCATTAGTGGAATCCAACCACTGTGGAGACCAATTTGTAATTATGCCCAAAGAGTTGTTATTGATGTGCTTATACTTTTAACTCAGCAATATTATTACTAGCTTTATTTCCAATGATAATCAGGGGAAAAGGAAAATAACCTATGTTTTCTAAAATGTTTATAGTTGCTTTCTTTGTGCTGGCAAAGAACTGGAAATAGTATGGATGCCTGTCAATTGGGAATGACTCAATATGACTGTGAAGGAATACTGTTATGATATAAAAAATGGTGATTTTGAAAAACAAGCTGATGATCTTAGAAGAAAAATAAAACATGATTAGACTCACATCAAATAATGAAAAGTGAAATAAACAGAACCAAGAGAACATTATTTACAATAATAGCAATATTGATTTAAGAACAACTTTGAGCAAATAAGTCATTTTGACAGTTATAAATACACTGATTAATTACAAAAGACATACAAATAAAGATGCTATCTGCATTCAGAGAAAGAACTGATGAATAAATGTATGTATAGGAAAAAAGAAATATACTCATAACTAATACTGATAACATGTATAATCATCTCTTTTGATTAAACTATATCATGAAAATATTTTTGCTCCAAAAATTAAAAATAAAATAAATAATTTTTAAAAAGAGAGCTATGAAAGAGATATTAAACTCTGTCAGGTGTGTTGTTTAGCTAGGAATGGCATTACAAGGCCTCTGAGCTCCTTCCCAAGTAAAAGATTCTGCCATTCTTAAATCTAATACCATTTTTCTTATTATATTTCTCACCATAGAAAAGGAAACAGAGAAGCAAAAAAGCTTTTTTTTAAACTTAAAAATCATTTTTTACTTATTTTTTCACATTCTTTTCTTTCTAAATTTTGAATTCTAAATTCTATTCCTTCTATCCAATCCTCCTCCAACCACTGAGGAGGTAAAAAATGTGATATTAGTTATACATGTAAAATGTATTCCCATATTAGTTATATTGCAAAAAATAAAGTGAGAAAATTAAGCTTTAATTTGTACTCAGAGTTCATCATTTTTCTCTCTGGAAGTGGATATGATTTTTTTTCTCATCATGACTCCTTTGGAATTTTATCATGAGTCTAGGATCATTGCAATGGGTTGGATCAGAGTGGCAAAGTCTTTCACAACTGATCATTATTACAACATTGTTGTTACAGTGTATAATGATCTCCTGGTTCTTCTCACTTCAGTTACATCAATACATCCTGCTATGTTTTTCTGAAACCATCCCCCAAGTCATTTCTTATATCACAGTAGTATTTCATCATAATCAGATGCTACATCTTGTTCAGACATTCTCTCAATGAGCAACCCTTAAGTTTCTAATTGTTTCCACCCCAAAAAGAACTGCTATAAATATTTTTATATAGATATTTTCCTTTTTGGTGTCTCTTTGGGGTACAGAGCTAGTAGTGTTATTGCTGGATCAAAGATTATGCAATTTTTTTGCCCTTTAGGCATTGTTCTCCAGAATGGTTGGACCAGTTCACAACTGTACCAACTGTGTATTTGTGTACCTATTTTCCTCCATTACTTTCTCTTATTTCTGATAGGTTTGGGGTGATAACTCCAAGTTGTTTTAATTCGTATTTCTCTAATCATGTTATTTAAGGAATTTTTTCACGTGACTATAGATAGCTTTGATTTCTTGTTTGTAAACTGCCTCTTTATATCCTTTGCCCATTTACCACTTGAGGAAGGACTTGAATTCTTATAAATTTGATTCATTTCTCTATATATTTGAGAAATGAGGCTTTTATTAGCGAAACTGCTATAAATTTTTTGATATTATTTCATTGTCTATGGTACCTTTTTTGGTACCTTGTTACAAAATTTAATTTCCCTGATTATCTCTTTTAATTAGGTCTTTTTCTCTTTGCTTTTGATTTGTCTGAGATCATGATTGCTATTCTTGTTTCTTTTATGTCAGTTGAAACATTAGATTTTAACTTTGTATATCTTTCTGGTTCTTATATCTCTTGTAAGCAACATATTGTTGGATTCTAATTTCTAATCCATTCTGTTATCTGCATCTATTTTATTGGTGAACTCATCCCATTTGTATCCTCACTTATGATGTACATACACTGTGTTTTTTCCTTCATTTCATTTTCTTTTGTTTATTTTTCTCTTTCTCTTTTTATCCTCTACCTCCTCAAAATTTTGTTTTGTTTCTGATCACTGCTTTCTTTATACCTTCCCCTTTATCATTCCTCCCCCTTTTCTTGTATCTTCTCTTCCTATTTTCTTTTTGGGTGAGATTGATTTCTATACACAACTGAATGTGTACACACACACACACACACACACACACACACACATTTCCCTCTTTGAACCAATTATGATAAGAGTGAGGTTCAAACATTGCCTATTAACTCCTCCTTCCCTCTCCTATAAAAAAATCTTCCTTGTGTACCTCTTTTATGTGAGAAAATCCCCCCGACCCAATACTGCCTTTCTTTTCTCCCTTCTGTCAGTATAGACTTCTGACACCATTATTTTTTTGGAGCTCATTCTAATCTAATCAAATTCACTCATCCCCTTTGACTGTGTAGATTCCTTATACCTTACATAAAAATGATAAAAATTTTAGAAGTTACATGTATCATCTTCCCAATAGGAAACAGTTTAACTTTATTGAGCTCCTTATGATCACTCTGTAATGCTGCTCTTATGTCTTCTTATGCTTCTCTTAAGTCTTGTGTTTGAACGTCAGATTTTCTATTCAACTCTTGTCTTAATCAATGATGCTTCTCTGTTTCATTAAATATTCATTTTTCCTTTGAAGGATTATATTTAACTTTGCTGTGTTGGTTTTTCTTGGTTGTAATTTTGACTCTTTTGACTTCAGGAATATCATATTCTAAACCCTTAAATCCTTTAAGGTGAAAGTTGCTAAATCTTGTGTGATCCTGACTATGACTCCATAATATTTGAATTATTTATTTCTCTGTTTGCAATATTTTCTCCTTGACCTGGCAAACTTTGGAATTTGGCTATAATATTCTTGGGAGTTTTCACTTTAGGATCTCTTTCAGAAGATGATCAGTGTATTCTTTTGATTTCTATTTTAAAGTCTATATTTAAAATATCAGGGTAGTTTTCCTTTATAATTTCTTGAAATGTGATGTCTAGGCTCTTTTATAAAATCATGGCTTTTGAAAAGTCCAATAATTCTTAAATTATGTCTCCTCAATCTATTTCCAAGGCAGTTGTTTTTTTAGTGAAATATTTCACATTTTCTTTTTTCCCTATTATTTTGACTTTGTTTTATTATTTCTAGATACCATACAAAGTCATTTTCACTTGCCCAATTTTAATTTTTTAAGGAATTATTTTCTTCAGTAAGCATGTCTGCTCCTTTTTCCATTTGGGAAATTCTATTTTTTTGAGGAATTTTTCTTTCAATATTTTTTGTGCCTCTTTTATCAAGTTGCAAATTTTCTTTTCATATTTTTTATTGCATTACTCTCAATTATTTTCCCTTTTTTCTTCATCACTCTTTTCACTTTCATGTACTCTTCTAGAAATAATGGGTTTCTTTTGACCAACTGGCATTTTTGAGGTTTTGTTTGTAGATGTTTTTCCATTGTTACCTTCTTTTGAGTTTTGTCTTAGTTTTACTTATCATTGAAATAACTTTTTATGGGAAAGTTGTTTTGTTGTTGTTTGCTCATTTTTCCAGTCCATTTCTTGACTTTGAACTTTATGTCACAATTGGGCTCTACTCACCTCTGGCTGGGGAAGTCCTTTCCCAAGTTTCATATTTTTTTGTGCTGCTATTTTCAGAGCTAGTTCTAGAGCATCTATAAATTTTCTATGCTTCCAAGCTTCTGTGCTCCTGTAATCCAAGAAGAGTTATGCTTTCCTATTCTGCACTCTGATCTTTACTTAAGAAGGGGCACTGTTGTCCTAAAGCCACATGCTCAAGCATTTCTCTTGGCCTTGGAATAGTGACTAGGCTTTCTGTTCTCTTATAGCTATACATGATAATACTTCTCTCTGCCTTAGACCTGTATTCTTTTCTTATTTAGTTTCAGGAAAAACAGCATAATATGAGTAGAACAAATGCTGGAAGGAGTCATAATACCGATTGGCGAGTCTCTGCTCTGTCATGTACTAGTCATGACCTTAGACAAATCACCTACTTAAATAAATTCAATTTCTTCACCTGTCATATAAGGAAAATGATATTTGTATTCACTAATTCATAGCATGATAGTGAGGAAAGCACTTTGTAAACTGTACAAGAATGAATTATTATTATTATTATTTATCTAACGTAGTTACAAAATCACAAAATGTGAACTGGTGGGGATGGCCATATAGTCTAATTCATACAGAAGATACTCACTAGAATAAATAGAACAAGTGGTCATACAGGTTCTGTCTTAAAAAGAGGAAACCTAGCACATTTCTAAGTACTTAATTCCATTCTTGAACAGTTCAAATTGTTAGAAAGTTTTACCTTACAACTAGCTTCCATTTTTTAAAATTTATTTGTAACTTCCATTTATTGCTTTTTTTTTCATTTTGGGGCCAAATAGAACAACTCAAACTCTTATTCCACATGATAGCTCTTTAAATACTTGAAAACAGAATGTCTCTTCTATATCTTCTCTTTTTCAAGCTAAACACTCCCAGTTCTTTCAGGCAATCATTATATTGCAGTCATGAATTCCAATATGAAGTCATCTCATTTCATACAGAAGTTATTAGCCCTGGAATGTTGAGGACAGGTTTTTTTTTCTGCACAGGAATTTTAAAAGAATATACATTTGTATGAATTTTTCCCCTTAGAAATGTTAACAATGATAACCTGAAAGACATGTGCCAGATCAGCTAGAAGTAATCATTGAACACAATTTTCCATGCTAAATTTCACCTGCCACTTACACATCAGGGAAGAAGAAATGTATCTATTTTTCACTCTCTAAATCAGGAAAAATAAAAAGTCATCAAGCAAAGAAAAGACTTATTTGTTACTAGGTATGTGAAAAAATTAAGTCAATGTAATACTTCAGTGAATTCTAGAAACATTTACTAGGCTATTTCCTCCATGGATACAGATCAAAATCCATACATATCTTTTCATTTCAGGGAAGTTTTGTTCTGTTCTTTCTTTAAAGTTTTCATAAAGCATCTACTTGATTAGTCAGAAAATTTCCTGTTTCTTTTAATTCTTCTTGTATAACAGTGTAGCACTTAGGCTGTTTAATTTCTTTTCCTTACATTCAATATACACCTGATACTACTTCTTTCTATAGTAATCATATTCTTTATCATATATATTTTAATAAAATAATATCTCTTATTTATATAGCACTCTAAGGTGTGTGTGCCATTTTATATAAATAATTTCCTTTAAATCTCACAACAACTCTATGACATAAGTATTATTATTATTATTCCTCTTTTATAAAGAATCATGGATTCAGAGCAGTTAAATAACAAGTCTGGGTTGATACAGTTAGTAGTGTCAGAGGTGATATTTGAACTCAAATCTTACTGACTACAAATCTAGCATCCTAGTCACTTTATAACATTGGTGCTCATGTATTATATGCCATTTCTTGTTTTTTAAATCCTAAGAACTAACCTACATAATGCCTTCTATTCAATTCTGGGCCTAATTCATTTCCAATCTGAAGTACCCCTTCAAGGTCTATACATCTGTACCTTCTATATTGTGACTCTTTCCATTGCAGTGGATACATTGCAGATTGATATAAGAAATTAAATGAAAATTTTGGAAGAATTTTGTAGATGTTGCAGACAGCAAAGACCAGCAGATGACACAAAGCCTATGACCAAATATTTAACCCAAATTTTAGTTTAGTTTAGTTTTTTTTTGTTTTATTAAAGCTTTTTTATTTACAAAACGTATGCCTGGGTAATTTTTCAATATTGACCCTTGCAAAACTTTCTGTTCCAAATTTTTTCCTTCTTTCTCCCACTCCCTCCCCTAAATGGCAGTTAGTCCAATAAATGTTAAATGTTAAAATATATAATAAATCCAATATATGTATACATATTTATACAGTTATCTTGCTGCACAAGAAAAATCATATCTACAAGAAAAAAAAAACCTCAGAAGGAAAACAAAATGGAAACAAACAGCAATAGAAAGCATGAAAATGCTATGTTGTGGTCCACACTCAGTCCCACAGACTTCTCTCTGGTATATATGGCTTTCTTCATCACTGAACAATTGGAACTGTTAACCCAAATTTTAAAATAAGGTACTGTAAACACCCTATAAAAGAAAAATAAGAAAATCAGATTTCTTCTCTGGTATGGAGGGCCAAAAAATTTTACATAGATTTCCAGATTACAGGGGTGCCATATTCCTAATACCCACCATGTGGAAGAGATAACTATATACTGAAGAACTAATGCAATGGGACATTGTTAAATGTGTGCCATAATCTGGGCAAAATTCATTCTTCTTCCCTATTTGTTTTTCTTGTGTTAAAAGCCAATTTCTTTTGAATGACCATGTTATATACTAAGAAGCTTGTCTAATATTTGGAGCTTGTTAACTCCAAATAGAAGCATTTGGAGGCCCCTACCTTATTTGGGCAATGTTTCTTTTGCTTGAATTTTGTACACCCTATCCTCCCTGATATTGATGATTAGCTTTGGTGAGCATATTTCTCACTATTTTATGCCTTACAATATTGATATTTACAACTATTGAACAATGTTCCCTTTTAAATTGCATCTAGCATGAAATCTTGTATCATTTTAAAATGTACATGGGAAATACCTTACTGGAGGCAATTCTTTAAGGTTGTATTACACGTTAATGAATTAAGTACCTTTATTGTAAACAACAAACAATAAACATGGTGGCATTTTGTAGTCTCCAAACATCTTAGTAAATTATGTGATTGTGGATATGTGACTTTTTTTTATTAAGGGCTTTTTATTTACAGAACATATGAGTGATTTTTCTACATTGACCTTTGCAAAACTTTTTTTTTGTTTCAAGCTTTTCCCCTTCTTTCCCCCACCCCCACCCCTAAATGACAAGTAATCTAATACATGCTAAATATGTTAAATTATGTGACAAATCCAATACATGTATACATATCTATACAGTTATCTTACTGCATAAGAAACATCAGATCTAGAAAGAGAGAAAAAAAACAACCTAAGAAGGAAAACAAAATGCATGGAAATATTCACAGAAAGCATTAAAATGCTGTGTTGTGGTTCATACTCAGTTCCCTCAGGCCTCTCTCTGGATGTATATGACTATCTTCATCGCTGAACAATAGGAACTGGTTTGAATCACATCATTGTTGAAAAGAACTATGTCTATCAGAATTGATCATTGTGTAGTCTTGTTGCTGTGTATAATGTTCTCCTGGTTCTGCTAATTTCACTCAGCATCAGTTCATGCAAGTCTCTCCAGGCCTCTCTAAAATCATCCTGCTGGCCGTTTCTTACCCAACAATAATATTCCATGACATTCATATACCATAATTTATTCAGCCACTCTCCAATTGATGGGCATCCTTTCAGTTTCCAGTTTCTTGCCTCTACAAAAAGGGCTGCCACAAATATTCTTGCACACATGGGTACCTTTCCCTCCTTTAAGATTTCTTTGGAATATAAGCCTAGTAGAAACACTGCTGGGTCAAATGGTATGCACAGTTTGATAACTTTTTGAGTATAATTCCAGATTGCTCTCCAGAATGGTTGGATCCGTTCACAGTTCCATCAACAATGTATCAGTGTCCCAGTTTTCCCACATCCCCTCCAACATTCATCATTATCTTTTCCTGTCATCTTAGCCAATCTTACAAGTGTGTACTGGTATCTCAGAGTTGTCTTAATTTGCATTTCTCTGATCAATAGTGATTTGGAGCACCTTTTCATGTGACTAGAAATAGTTTCAATTTCTTCATCTGAAAATTGTCTGTTCATAGTGGTTATGTGACTTATTAGAGGAAGTTATGTATGAAAGTTTACCTGTTTTCTTTCCACATTTTCATCAATGATAAATCTGACACATGCAGAGAATTCTCATGAAGACTTTAAGTTGAAAAAGTAGACATATAGGTTTATCATAATGCTATCTTCTTATCTACCTTTCCCCTCTCTGTAATTATACCATCCACCAACTTTTTCATTGTTTTGATTTTTGGGGGATTTCTTGAAAATTAAATTTTTGAGCAGTATTAAAATTATGTTCTGTAATATAGATTTGTTTTTATTTATACATGATCAAGTCTAGCTGACAGTTCTTCCTAACTTCATTGTTTAAATGCCCATGTGACACTGGAAAACACATGCAGTTGTTTTGCCGTATTTCAGATGTATTTGCTCTTTTTTGTATAAATGCTCTTAAGATATTCACTTTAGTGGTTTTCACATTGATTTTTTACACACTCATTTCCCCCTCTGTTTTATGAGACAATGCTATCTATAGCCCCACTTATAATATTTTGCAAATAAGTTTTTATTAATTTTTTGTTTTTCTTGTTTACCTTTGTTTCTCCAGTTTTCAAGGCTGCATTTGGGCACTAAGGGTTTTTGTGCTCTTCTGGCTTCCTCATTCTTTCTCATCTAATCTCCTTTCCAAATCAGTGGTCAAGTCCTGTCATTTCCCTTCATAACATCTCACTACACCTTGGTAAAAGTCCTCATCACTTTACTCCTGGATTATTGCAATAATGGTCCACCTGCTTCTAGTTTTCCCTCTCTCCAACCCATTCTTCATTCAGTTGTCAAATTGTTCTATCTAAAATGCAGTCTTCATCAACAAACTCTAATTGTTTCCTATTACTTCCAGGCTGAAATATAAAATCCTGTTTGGCTTTCAAAATCCTTTTTAACTTGTCCTCCCATTTTTTTATGCTTTACTTGCCCCCCACATATTCTGTGATTCAGTGACACTGATGTTCATACATGGATACTCCATCTTCTAAATCCAAATATTTTTACTGACTAGCTTCCCTCCTCATCTCAGCCTCCATGATTCCCTGTTTTAATTCAAGTCTCAACTAAAGTCTTACCTTTTGTAAGCCTTTCCTAGTCCTCCTTAATCTTAGTGTCTTTCCTTTGAAATTATCCCTAATCCTGTATATATTTTGTCTGTATATAATTGTTTGTTTAGTTATTTCCATTAGACTGTGAGTACCTAGAGAGCAGGTACTAGGTTTTTGTTATAGAAGCTGCTTAATAAATGTTAGTTAACTGATGGACACAGCTGATTCATAAGTGACTACTATGGTGGTAACAATTCGCTTCTGTTCTATTAAGAAGATCAATTTCATTTGGGGCAAGGGGAAGTGATGCTATTATCTTCTGACTCTGTTTTTGAATAAAGTATTCATTATATGTGGATATGATGTTTCAGGTAAAACTTCTTAATCTCAAACCATATTTTAAAATATTTTCCATCATCTTTCCCTCAACTAACCTTTGCCCTAAAGCTACTATGTAGCAAGGGATATGTTAACTAAACCTGGGAATTAGTTATTGTTTTAATCTCTGTTTATAACCTGGAGGATCACAGTGATAGTGTGTTTGCTTGCATTATTAAGCAAAATAAGATGAGGTAGGACTAAAGGCACAGCAGAGTTATATTTCCTGTTACCTTTGCTCAGAATGAAAACACTAGTAATTGGTGCAGGAACCATTTTTCCATCTAACTTTATTTTTGTTGAGGCTTCTATTTTTTTGTGCTAAGGATTTCCATATGTCTCACTTTCTTGAGTTCTTGGAAAGAAATTTTTTGGAATATCAACAATGTAATTAAAGCTGGTAGGCAGGCAAAAAACTGTGATTAATAGCACTTTTTAACCTCCCTTCTAACATTCTGCTACCATCACAGAAGAAAGCTTAATAGCATAGAGGGCCATTTTGTATTTTTTTCTCTTCCATGGGTTTCTGTCTTCAAGAATTAAATTTGTTAACTTTTTGATGATAGGATTCTACATATTTATGTAGAGGCTGTTTCTTAGACAGCTAACACAAGCTCATTAAGGCTGTAAATTCTGGACTCCTATAACACCCTTAAAGTGATTTGGGGGTAAGGGTGAAATTGAAGAATTATCTTATAATAATAAATGTATTCAAATATTTTTGTGTAATGTCTAACCATATATTCCTCCTTTACTAGAATATTGCTAGCTTGTTTTTTGAGAATAATAATAAACATTGTTGCATAAGCACCAGACACTCAGAAGGGGTATATGTATAGACATACACTTTCCCCCATTGATCTTTTGGTTAGTGCATAGAAGCATAAAATATATATATTAAAGATTTTTTCTTCATAAGATCCAGACAATGTAATGGTCTCTTTCATATGTAGGCAATGCTTATCTCTCTTTTATTTTTATACTGTCTTAAATCTAGGTCACCAGAAAACACCAAAGTAAGTGAATCTAATTCATAATTATTCCTTTCCCAGAAATCTTCTCTAAGAACACTGACCCACTCACCACCTTAATGACAGTGGAATGTTGCTACAAACAACTTAACACTGCACATAGTGATTGGCAGAACTATGTTCAAATGTGTCACAATCACTGGCCATGGTCCTGAAGCTTCTCCTCCCAACAATGCTAAATGTGAAGTCATCCTTGATTTTTCCTTTCCTTAGCTCGCTCACCTCTCAATATCCAAACTTTTGCCAAGGCTTGTTGATTCTACCTTCATGACAAGTGTCACCTCTCTCTCCTTTTCTTCATTTACACAGCCAGCACCTAAGTTCAGGCTCTCATCACAATAAAAAATTAGCTTTCCTAAAGATTTTTATTCTCTATATGGCCCTTTCCCGATATTAAACTGAGTGATCCAGAAAGTTGGCATAATACTCTTTCTAGGAATCAGAGCTGACAATGTCATTTCATTAAAAAAAACTTTCAGTGACTCTTTAATATATTGAGAAAAGCAAAAGAATTTTTTTTTCTGAGGCAGTGGGGATTAAGTGACTTGCTCAGGGTCACACAGCTAGGAAGTGTTAAGTGTCTGAGATCATATTTGAACTCAGATCCTCCTGACTTCAGGGCTGGTGCTCTATCCACTGCCCCAACAAAACAAACTTCTAAGCTTGACATTTAAATCCTTCCATATTCTGGCTCTACCTTTTCAGGTTTATTTCTCACTACATTCATAAATTCCAACAAGCTAGATACTAATTGCTTCTCAAGTTTGGAATTTAATTTAGTGACTCCATGCTTTTGTATATAGTCAATCTCCCACGTCATGAATGTATTATCTCTTAATCTCTGCCTCTCCAAATTATCTCTCTTCTTTAAGGCCTATCTCACCTGGTACCTCATCTTTTAAGTATTTTCAGCTTACCCATTTTTTTAGATTTCTCTATTTTATCAAACTATCTTTTATTCACTTACCTGTGTGTGTGCTAAAACACTTAAACAAAAAGGAAATTCTTTGTATCCCCAGCACCTATCATAGTACTTTGCACATAGAACCAGCTTAATACAATTTTACTT
This sequence comes from Myrmecobius fasciatus, assembly GCA_023553655.1. NCBI lineage: Eukaryota > Metazoa > Chordata > Mammalia > Dasyuromorphia > Myrmecobiidae > Myrmecobius > Myrmecobius fasciatus. The sequence continues at coordinate 140,143 of JAJPUD010002252.1, forward strand.
ATTTAAATTGATTGGATTATACTTGAAATCTTTCCCACTTTGTAGAATATACTTATATTTTACATTCTGCTGTCATAGCTTTCTGGAACCCAGGGTCAACTCTGTGACATTATGAAACAACAGTATAGGACTAGGATGAATGCATATCTTTAAAATTTCTCTCACTAAGCTACACACACACATATGTACAAAATGTATAGATTGAATGCAGGTATTACACTGTTATTTATCTGAATAGCTCAGTGCTAATGTATGTATAATCAAAAATGCCATCAAAATATTCTAAAGTGCATACATATGTGGCTGATGCAGTCTCCTATGCTGGTGTTTTCAAACTATATTTTGCACTTCCTTCTTGTGTATAATTTCTCCATGATTCCAATTCTGACATGCAACATCACTACATTTATCTTGAGAGCATCATTGAGGGTACTAATAGAACTCCAACAGGAAATGATGTACAGCTCAAGTCTTATCTCAATGGGAAAGAAAAAACATGATTATATTTTCCCAACAGGAAGCCATACATACCTCTCCATTTTGCTTGACAGGATGATGGTGTATATATTATCTCTACATTAACTTGAGAACAAAATAATGGTAACCCTAAATTAAATATACATGAAATAATTCCTAATGCCAATAAAAACATATTCCAATCTTACTGACACTATTAGTTTTATGAGATCCTCATATATTTCTGTCAGTGGTATCAACATATTACCTAATTTTCTATGTTCAAAATCTTGAGTTTAACCTTTATTCTTTCATATTCCTCACTCTTTGGTAAAATCAGTGACCAAAAAATACCAATTTCTACATCTTTCATACTTCTTGTCTCTTTTCATTCTCATTTTTATCACCCTCCTAGACTATCACTATAGCCACTGAATAGGTTTTCCTGCCTCCATTCCATTTTTCATACATGTCACTTCTTTGCTCAATTTTTTTTTACTGACTTGCTATTGTCCAGTGAGTGAATATTGAAATCCTTTGTGTAGTCTTCAGGACGTTCCACAGTTTATACCTCTCTAACTTTTTTTAATTTATGAATTTTATTCATTATATTTATTATTTATTTCTTAAGTTTAACTTGCAGAAATACCTATCCATGGACCCTACACTCAAACCAAACTGTTCTTTTTGAATTAACATTAGATTTTTCTGTCTGTGCTTTTACTCATATCATAACCTATGTCTAAAATAGTTCATCCCATTATCCCATATTTCCACTTATCCTTAAAACCTAACTTAAAGTTGCCTACTCCATGAAAACTTAAAATATTTTCATTGATATTATTTTGAGTAAAAACTTTTTTCCTTCCCTCTTCACATTGTACTCTTTGCACCTATATAAAAGATTTATATAATATTGTGCTATGATTATATGTATTTGTATCATATCCTTCTATTGGACTTAAAATTCCTTTAGGGCAAGAATCATGTTTCATTTCCTAGCATGAAATACAATAGAACCTTAAAATTGTCATTCCAAATGCAAATTAAATGAAAGGTACTTCATAATAAATTTCTTTCTCATGTTTTCAATTCAGGAAAACTTGAATTAGAGCACAATTTAAAAATATTTTCCTTTCAAGAGCTAAGTTTTTTCTTTATCAACTTTTTAATTACAGTTAGGGTTTTTTGAAAATTGAAATATATTCATAGTACAAATGTATTTACTGAACACATTAGATTAAACCTGATCTTTGCATGAACAGCCTTCTCAAATCAAACTTCCAAATGCAGAAACTTCCTGTTTAATCCTCAATGGTGATTTTAGATTAATTTTTCTTCAGAGATGTATTCAGTTGCTTTCTTACTTGAAAAAAAGTTAGTAGTTTGCTAATGTTTCAACCCTTCTTTTCTATCTAACTTTAAAATGGATGTTACAAAGGAAGGAATTTGATTTATTGACAAAAGCTGTATCTCAGTGGGTGGGTATGATAGAGTAGATCCATATGTGCTCTATTTGAGATGCTTGCTCATATATAATCGATGCAAGGCCATATTTTTTGAGAAATTTATAAAAGAAACTTGAGTGGGTTCTCATAGCAAGGTTCATATGGTATATACATTGAACTCTGTAGTTGTATATTCTCTTGGCTATAGGGATATACTCATTCTCACTTCATTAATTTCCATTCCAGTGGGCACAGGTACTGTTAGACATCATTTATAATTTGTAGGATGTATTGAGCTCAGATCAAGATGATTCTCAGAGGTATCTGGGACACTTTTTTCAGTTGATAAGGACAAAAGAGCTTGAGCTTGAGATATTATGCATTCCTGATTCCCATGTATACAGAATATGGAAAAAAGTACAAAAAGGGAGAGAGGTCATTGATATTTAAAAATAATCAAATAATGAGTACCTTGAGAGATAAGAATTCTCTCTCCAAGTCCTTTCACTCTCAATGATGTTCATTTAAATGAATTCTTTTAGTAGCACCATAACTATATATATATATATATATACATGCATATATATGTATATATGTTCACACACACATATATGTATATATATAGAGAGAGAGACAGAGAGACACACAGATAGAAACAGAAACAGACAGAGACAGAGATAGAGAGACAGACAGACCAGGTGGGATAGTAGAGAGCTGCCCTCAGAATCAGAAAGAACTGGATTCAAGTTTTACCTCTGACACATACCATATGTTTAAACCTTGGGCCAGTTGGGTCACAAATATTCAGTGCTTCAAGGAATTCTCTAAAATTACAAATTATAGAGAGCTGCTTATCTGAATTAGTAGAGGGCATTTTTTTTTTTACTCAAAATCCTTTAAACCAATAAAATAAGAGATCAGGTCAAAATATACACACAAATCACATAGACATAGAAAAAAAGGAACTACAAAATGTATACTTAGCTAGAAAAATAGATTTAATTTGGGGCTTTCATAAGTATAGTTGAAAGTCTTTGGTCAATTCAATTTATTATTTGTTCTTCAGTTCTACAATCTTGAGAAGACCCAAGTTCAAATCTGGCTTTAACTAGCTGTATGATCCTGGGCAAGTTCCTTAATCTCTCTTCACCTCAGTTTCCTCCTTCCTGAGCTATTGGTGTAAGGGAGGAGCAATCATTCAAGCTCAAAATATGGAGCACATTTACCAACTATTTTAAATAGCAACTAGGGTTCAGAGATGCATTAAGTGAAGCCAAAAATGGAATGTTATTTAAAAGCATTAAAATATTTGAAACTGTTAAGTGACTTATTGATCAAAATGAACTCTTGTAAGAGTAAGCCTCTTACTCTAGGTCAGAAGAGTATAAATTAACTCAATTATTTTCCTTGGTTTGCAGGGTTGTAGAGAGTTCAGGAAAACAGCTGTTGGGATAATTTTTAAAACAATCCATTCTTAAACTATTCTAATACAATTGCTGATTAAGAAGTCTCTGAATGACTCATTAGGTTTGCCTTATGAATGTAATGGGAAACTATTAAGGAAATAAGTCAATCCCAAGTTTGTCAGTTATTATGATGGTTGTTGTTGCCTGTTGTCTCTTTCTGCTCAAATATGGATCATGTTTATTGGTTACCTTGATTCTTTGATCAATCTGTGATTTTGTCAATGTTGAGACTCTCAACATGGGGCAAATCCTAACACATCCATACACTTTAGTACTCTATAACACATGTTCTGTGAGGCATCAAATTAGTGTTATTAATAGAATGTCGGATTTGGAGTAAGGAAAATCTGAGTTTATATGCTGTCTCAGACATTTACCAGCAAAAGACTCATTTAACTTGTCTTCATTTCTTATATGGAGATAGTAATAGTACCTAATTTACAGAGTTGTTGTAAGAATCAAATGAAACAATAGATATAAAACACTTTGCATCCCTTATAGTGTCATATAAGTATTAGCTATTATTATTATTACGCATGTTTTCCCACAAATTTTCCATGGTTAACCACTGAAAGTGCTGGGGACCTTCTTGTAGTTCTATTTACATTGTCTGGATGCTGACAGAGCATATGAACTATTCATTCATCATCCCTTGCTACTGCTACATGGCCAGCCCATTTTATTTTTCAGATATAAATTTCTCATTTTGATTTATTGATTGGAAAAATTAGGAGATTATTTAACTGTGAACATGCAATTAAAATTAGGTTTAAAGAAAATTTTCATTTGGGTTTTTACAAAAAGTCTTGTCTGCTCTACAATTTATATTTTAGAGGGGATAATTGAAGTAAAAGGACCATAAATGCATTTATAAAAATAGTACATAAAAATCCAGTGAGCCAGAGTGTGATTATTTGCATCTAATTAATTTAAAAAAGGAGCCAGTTCTGAGAAAACTAAGATATAGTACCTCTTTTTTTTTCCAGTGAGAGAAAGTCTATATTTTTTCTCTACTGTATTGCTAATTCCAAATTACAGCATTTCTTCTAGAGTTCTTTAGAGGAATGTAAGACTCTCCATTAGGAAAAGAATAAGATTTATGCCCTCTAAAATTAGTGAGAAGTGTTTACAGTGTTTACAATGACTATTGATATAACAACCAACAGTTATAACATGTTTAAGGTAAAAGAGCATTTTATATACATGATTTCATTTAATTCTTAAAAATAATGATAATGGAGGTGTTTTTAAGGATTTATGATTCCAATGATAGAGGTATTCCCTCTTTTTTATTTTTTTTGCTTTTTTCTGAGGCAATTGGGGTTAAGTGACTTGCCCAGGATCACACAGCTAGGGAATGTTAAGTGTCTGAGACCAGACCTAGCTGCCCCCTATTCCCTCATTTTTCACATGAGGAATCTAAGGCTCATTGGAGCTACATGACATTCTCTCAATGTTAATGATATAACACAGATTGATTGAAGCACAGATTAAAGTCTTGGAACTACACCATGTAGGCTTTCAAAGGGGCTTTGATTATCTTTTGTGTCCATTTCTATAAGAATTGTGTAAATAGGAAATGTATCTAATAGACAATCATAATCAAGTAGGCAACTGGCATTCTATTGATGTATATATATATATATACGTATACACATATATACACATATATATATCCTCTTTCAACCTTCCTCCATTCCCTTCATGAGTCAGAAAATGTGGTGTTGTAGTACACAAATTATAATACCTTTCAGAAGTACTTACCATTTATGATAAGGCTTTTATGATGTCCTTTTAAAATAGTTTATTTCATGAAATGTTGGATGCTAAAAGGTGCCCATGAAAAAATAAAAATAAAACTCCAACTACTTAGTTTTTTTATGTCAAATTTTGCATTTCTAGTGCTTTCTGTAAGAAAAATGTATTGTTGTCTTGACTTGACACTACGTTTTAGCTACCTTCTTCTTGGGCCCTTTTAGTAAGTTCTTCTGGGAACCTCCATTTTAAGGTAGGACCCAGACCAGCTCCCTTTCCTACTCAACACTACTAAGTATCTCCTCCATCTGAAACTGACAATCAAGAGAAGAGCCTTTTCTATATAAATATTTACTCAGTCTATTCCCATTGGAATATAAACTTATTGTGAGTAGAGATTGTTTCATTCTTTATAAATGTAATTCCAGCACTAAGTACAATATTTGACACAAAGTAAATTCTTAATAACTACTTGATGATTTATTGATTGATTAATTTTTTTGGATCTCCTTTGTACTTTTTGTTCTCTTAGAGCTTGATTAATATCAATTAGTAGTCAATGTTTGTTCTGTTTTTCTGGTTTTCTCTTCTTCCTTAGCTTCTTATTGGACAACAGTGAGAAGGCTGAATTATCCAACTCTTATTTTGCTTATTTTCTCTTTCAAGGAGAGTAATCTTTGAACTAGGAAGAACAGAACACACTTGCACCTGAGTGGTGCAAGTAAAGTTATTGAGAAATGGTAAAGGAGTACTTAGCTGTTAGTTCATTACAAAGCTCTGATGGGGGCACAAATAGTATTTTTAGGTATGATTAATGAGCTACTGTCAATTATTTCTGAGAGATATTGGAGGAAAAAATAGGAGTTACAGAACTGGGAAAGAACAAGTGCTATGATTAAAAAGGGGAAAAAAAAACAGAACAAGCTCAAGACTTTAAGCTATAGACCGGTGAATTTAACCAATTCCAAACAAGATTATAGAATTTATTATAAAAGGAGTGGTTATTATAAAAGGAGAAAAGGAAGTAGTCATCACCAAAATCTAGAAAGATTTCATCCTAATAGATCATGCTAGATTAATTTTATTTCCAAATTAATTTCATTCTCCCCTAGATATTTTTTGCTTCTGCATTGTTAGATTGTCAGATTCTATTCTGAGTATTTTCCTAGGTTTTGCCTGCTTCTTCTTATCTCCTTTGTTCTATCCAGAATCCTCTTTTCTGTTCTTTCTACATTTTCTCTTGTTTTTCTCATTAGATTCAATAGGTTCAGTTACCAGTTCTATTTAATTGACTTCCAAATCTACATATTCATTGCCATTGTTAAGCCATGTAGCTTGTACTGGGGGTCTTCTCTTTTTCTCACCACAATTCAGACTCTCATCCTCAGAAGACTGGAGGGTTTTTACCTTATCTAGCCCATTCCCAAGGCTAGCCCATCCAAGTCATTCTTTAATCATGTCACTTGCACACTTCTAGCTTTCCAGGTCACCTAGTTCCCTTTTATGTGTTGTTATGTTTTTTTTAGCCTGTAAGGTAATTCAGGGATAGGTTTTTGCTTGTTTTAGTATCTCCAATTCTTACCACATTGCAGGGCACATAAAAAGTAATTTATTTTATTTATATATATATATATTTTATTTACAAAATTTATATAACATAGTAAAGTCATTTAAAAAGTGCTTTTTCATTTATTCATTCATTTATTTATTTCATGAGTTCTAGTCCTATATCACCAATTAACTACTTGTTAAACTTCTTCACTTTAATATTTAATAAGACTTTCAAACTCAACAAGTTCAAAATGGAAGTCATCATCTTTACTTTTAAATCAAACTTTTTTTCTTATTTTTATCAAGGATACCATCATATTTCTAATAATTCAGATATACAATTTTGGGGTCATTCTTGACAATTCTTCTGCATTTCCATAACTAGTCAGTTATCAAGTCTTATCAAACCAATCTTTAAAGTCTCTTGCACTTATTTCCCTTTCTCCTATTAGTAGGGTTTTATCTTAGTTCATGCTTTCATAACCTTTCACCACTCTTTTGTCTCTTCAATTAAACAGTTAATTTGGCAAATAGCCAATTTGATATTCTTAGAGCATAGTTCTATACAGGCCACTTTCATTGTGAAAAAAGTTTTGTTGACTTTCTATTGTCTCTAGGATAAAATACAAACTCCTTTATTTGACATGTCAAACCCTTTACAACTTTTCTACTCAGACTTATTTTCCCTCACAAACATTATTTTTGGTGAAATTTAGAGTTTGTGAACATGCATGTTCACACTTCTGACCCAATTATAGCACATATACTTAGTAAAATAAATGTATCTTTTTATACATATATGCACAATATATAGTGAGATATAAGATATATATAAATGCAGTGAAAAATACAGATATATATGTTTATGAATCTATTTATTCTTTACTACATATTCCATTCTGTACTCCTCTATAAGGAGACCTGCGTGACACTTGGATCTAACTGAGAGTCTAGGACTATATATCCCAGATTTAGACCTAAGATTTTACAGAAGTGATATAATTTTTCTTTTTATCTTTCATTCTGCTCAGTTTTTAATGTAAAATAGCAAAGATAGGAAAAATAGGATGTAAATTTACAGATTCCTCCAAAGTCTCTTATATCATTTTTAGAAAGTTTTCTTCAATGTATCTATGCAATTTGGCCTCCAAAAAGATTTTGAAGAGAGGTTTCAGGAGTTAATATTTCCTGCTGTTGAGACAATTGGTTTATTTCCACATAATGTGTAAGAGGTCAGGGTTGATGTTTTTGTATCCATGACCATATCTTTTGTTGTTTATATATTATTAAATATTAGGCTTTAAGCTTCAGGAAGACAGGAACTCCATCCTTCCCAAAACATTTCTCTCTCCTGATACTGAGCACAGTTGTCTCTACTTGGCCAATGCACTATATTGTAATGTAGCGCATTGTATGATATAGAATAAATTAGGGGAAGGGAGGATACAGTAGGATAGTGTTAAAAATGATGGATATGTAGTGAAGAGAGACCTTAGTTCAAAGTCTTCCTCTATCACTTATTAGCTTTGTGATCCCAGTCAATTCTCAATCTCTTATGTAGTCTTAGTTTCTGAGGCAGCTAGATGGCATAGTGGATAGAGCTCTGGGCTTAGAATCTGGAAGATATCTCTGACTTAACTAGCTGTCTCATACTGGGTAAGTCACTTAACCCTGTTTGCTTTAGTTACCTCATCTGTAAAAGGAGCTGAAGAAGGAAATTGCAAACTATGTTAGTATCTTTGCCAAGAAAACCCCAAACAGGGTTATGAAAAGTCAGACATGACTGAAATGACTAAAAAACAAGAAGTCTTAGTTTCATTACTTGTAATAGGAGATACTAATATCTGCAATATCTACCTTGCAAGGTTGTTTTGAAGATCAAATAAGATAATGCTCATAAAGGTCTCTATAAACATTAAGTCATTATTTAATAATGAACTATTATTATTAATAATGTTTAATTCAATGCTAGCAAACAGTGCTTTTAAATTAAGTTTGGTAAATGATTTGAAGGTACCTTTTCTATTGCTTTTATAAATAATTGGCTCAAAAGTCCCATAGGATTTTATTTTTTTTCTCCTTCTTAAATCACACACTTCATCTTGCCCATGTAGAAATAGCCAAAGTACATCACACTCAAAGTGGTGATTTATTATTTCATAATATACCACTTTGCAGTAGCTTTTTGCCTTAGGATTAATTCAAAATGCTTCTTGTGATATATTATGCTTATGTTTTCTATCACCATATTTCTGTCCCTGATATTCTTTGCTCAAACCATGCCAATGTAGATTCCATAAAAAGCATAGCTATCATCCAAACTGGAAATTCAAATCAGCAACCTAATATCAAGGACAGAGAGTAAACATAAGATACTTTTTATGTCTAACTTTTTGATCAGAATCCTAGGAAATAAGAATATATGAATAAACATCAATTACTTCTCAAGCATCTGGGAGTCATGCAAATACCAAATTGCATTGGTATTTTCCCCCTTTTCCCCTTACGGTTTTAGAATGACATATTTATGGAAAATTGAATCCATGATTTCTAGTTTCATTTACATTTCTTTCATAGGCTCTATTTGAGGAAGAGTTTTCCCAATGATCTTTGTAATGACGGTTTTGATAGAAATAGGAAGTCTAAAGTTTCTAAAGGTAAATGAACCTGAATTTCAAAAGGGTCAATTGTGGTTCAGAATCTGGAAGAAAAGAAACTAAGTGAGCCATGGACTGGATAACACATGTGTTCCCACTGTTTACACAATAGCACCTCAGAACAAATACCTCCAGCTGTATAAATGAGAAGAGTCAAATGAATGAAGAATAGCCAATAGCACTAAAGAATTAATCCAGCCACAAGTGGATTTTCTTCCTTCTGTTAGCAGACTATAAGCAAGCAAATAATTCATGAAAAACTCTCAAGTCCCTGAAGTCAGGACTTCTTTGACAGAGGGTAGCAGCTAATTTGTCTTGAGGGAAGTTCCCCTACAAGGCTGTAAAGATAATAGTGAACCATGGAGACCCTGAGTGCCTATAGAGGATACATTTGTATAGTGACAATAAATCTAAAGAGCTGGCTAGCTTGAGAAGTGCAGGATTTATTTAGTGACCAATCCTACCATCCGATTTTCTATCAAATCAGCAACCAGTAATATTACCTAACTTTAGGCTGGCATTGAATCATTGAACGATACATCTTTTCCAATAGGGTTGGAGATTTGCATTTTTTAGTTGTGATTTGTGGAAGAATATGTTTTTGAGAGGTGGATGAATAAAAAAAGCATTGAGCACTTTGAATGATTGGGTCTGCTACTTATACCTATATAGTGTTGGGTCAGTTGGACTGGAAGACATCTAAGATTCCTTTAAAGCTCTAACATGCCAGAATCCACTGTGATCATTTTGTCCGTATCCCTGATTCCAGGCATATCTTTGTACAGATTAGTCATAACAAGATATAATTTGCTAAATTATAAATGTTAGGCGGTGCAGTAGATAAAGCACTGGGCTTGGAATCAGGAAGGCTTGCCTTCCTAAATTAAAATATGGTCTCAAATATTTATTAGTTATGTGACTCTGGACATCACTTAATCCTGTTAGCCTCAATTTCCTCATCTGTAAAAATGAGCTGGAGAAGGAAATGGCAAACCACTCCAGTATCTTTGCCAAGAAAACCCCAAAAGAGGTCATAGAGAGTTGGACCTGACTGAAAAATAATTCAACAATAACAATCTTGGGGCAGGAAAAGAGAAGAGTAACTTCCATACTTGTCCTTAGTAATCCATTCTGAAGTTTTACAGCTCTTGCAATTTCTCCTTAAAATCTAAGCAAAAATCAGTTGGGATGTGAGAATACAATATCTTATGTCCTATCTTCAGAGAAAATTAAGAACAACTTCTCATTGTAAAACAAGACTATCACATACCTAAAAGCTATTATTGACTCCTCACCACCCCTATTTTAGCCCTATTACCTTAATCCAGTTTCTTATCTCTGTCCCACTATTCTTATTACCTTCCAAGCACATCTTCCCATTCTTCCCCACTCCTTCATTGTGCATTAAGTCATTTCAAAGAGAAGGATAGACTGAAAGAGGGCATGTCTCAAAATTTTGCATGAGGACCCAGAATTTAAACTTAGACCAGCTGCTCTTTGAGTTTTCCTCACAGCCCTTTAATCATTTTTGGTATTTTTATCTGGCCTGCCTCCAAGTTCTTAATTCTTCCTTTCAAATGTAGAATTTAGAAGTAAGCAGAGAGAGCACTAATATAGATTTCATGCCAAGGAAGATTTTTTAAAAAATGTTTATCTTATATACTTGATTATGAGTGTACCTTTGTCAGAAAGGGACAATTTATTTTTTTAATTTTAAAATATTTATTTATTTATTTTTGTTACATTTTGAATTCCATGTTGTCTCCCTCTCTTCCAACTTTTCCCCTGCATTAAAGGATATATATATATATATATATTTACATCTCTCTCTCTCTCTTTCTCTCTCTCTCTCCATATTACACCAAATAATACTTATTTCTATATATCAGTTCTTTCTCTTGCAGTAGATAGCAGTTTCCTTTATAAATCCTTTGTCATTGATTAGAATATTCATATTACTCAGAATGGTTTATTTCATTCACAGTTATTTTTTGAACAATATTGCTTTTACTATATACAACATTCTCTTGTTTATGCTCATTTCATTTTGCATTAATTTATTAATGTCTTTCCATGTTTTTCTACAACCAATCATCATTTTGTATAGTACAATAATATTCCAGCATAATAATATACCATAATTTATACAGCCATTTCTCAGTTTGTGAGCATCCCTTCAATTTCCAATTCTTTGTTACCACAAAGAAAGCTGCTGTAAATATTTTGGAATATATAGGTTCTTTCCCTTTTTCCAATCATCCTGGAAAAGAGACCTAATAGTGGTATTACTGGGTCAAAGGGTATATAATTTTATAAAGCTTTTGGTATAATTCCAGAATGTTCCCCCAAATGGTTGGATCAGTTCAAAGTTCCACTAACAGTATATTAATATCCATTTTTCTACATCCCTTCCAACATTTGTCATTTCTCCTTTATATCATTTTAGTTAATCTTATAGGTTTGAGATGGTACCTCAAAATTGTTTCTATTTCTGTAATCAATAATGATTTAGAGACTTTTTATGTAAATACACATTGCTTTGATTTTTTCTTCTAAAAACTGCCTATTTATATTTTTTGACCACTTATCAACTGGGGAATGACTCATTCTTATAGATTTAATTCAGTTCTCCTCTGAATATGAGATATAAGAGCTTTATCCAAGAAATTCCCTATAAATTCTTCTCCCTGCCATTTTAGGCTTTCCTTCTAATCTTGGTTAGATTTGGTTTATTTGTATAAAATATTTTTAATTTAATGCAATCAAAATGCATTTTGCTGAAGGTTATCAGCCATATTTCTCTTTCAGAGTCATTAAATTCTAGGGGAGAGATAAAAGTCCAAGATGGCTCAAGATGCAGTGGATGACCTTTGGCATCTTTGTTATGTGATCAAACTCTAAGTTCTCCATGGCCCCTATTTCTACCATTTTCATGACCTGTTGGAACATATTATTGATATATACCTATTCCACTAGAGTAGCCTTCATATATTTTGGGTAGACATCCCCCTAATTCATCAACAGATTTTAGATTCTTGTGCAAAACTGCCTCACTTAAATCCAATTTATGCATGAGGCAAAAGATATTTACCAATTTACATTTTACTCTAAATTTCATTCATCATTTTCATTCATATATTTATCAGTTTTCATTATTTTATAATTAATTTACAATTCAAAGATTTTACAACTATTATATTACTGTTTTACTATATTACCTATCTTGAAGTCCTATAGTAATGGACTAGTGATGAAACAGCAGGTGCAGATACATTAGGAGCTATAGTCACAACCCTGCACACAGGAAGCCAAAGGCATAGGGTCTTCTTCTTACTGGATGGAAGTAGCAGTAGATTTAACAGTTACCTGGCTGCCCCCAAAAGGTTGTTTTTATTTATTTATTTATTATTATTATTTTGCTGAGGAAGTTGAGGTTAAGTGACTCGCCCAGGGTCACACAGCTAGTAAGTATTAAGTATCTGAGGCCGGATTTGAACTCAGGTCCTCCTGACTTCAGCACTGGTGCTCTAGCCACTGTGCCATCTAGTTTCCCCAAGGTTGCTTTTTAAAGACCACACATACACATATTTTTGAGTGACTGTTGTGATGAGGAATACCGTGATGTTTGTGTGAGTTTACAATCAAATCTAAGCTAGTCAAGTATCCCTCCCCAAAAGAGTTGATGGACAGGCTTGTGACAACGGGGCTGCTACTTGCCGGAAATGACACACTTTCATCATCAGTGTCTATGTTCACATCATGATGAAATATGATGGGGTTAAAGAAAAATTTTATGAAGACATGGAGACTCTCAGTAGTTGAAAAAGGACAAACTTATAATTGTGGGTGACTTTAATGCCCGTGTAAATACAGATTATCAGACATGGCAGGGAATCCTTGAGAAGAATAAAGTCAGAAATAGCAATAGCAATGGTCATTACTACTAAATACTTATTTGCCTCCTGACCTTCTCATCAGCAACACGGTCTTCCATTAATCCAAATGCAGTGGAACTTTGTTGATGCATTCTTTCAGTAAACATTGGCATTTAATAGAGTATATCATTGAAAGAAGAGGCAGGATGTGAGAGTGACGAAGGTGATACGTGATGCAGAGTGCTGTAGAGATAGGTTTAACCTCTTCAACTAAATATTTGTATTTAACAAAAGCAGCAGCCTCCAGGAAAGATGACTACCAGATGACTCAGTCTCAATAGATTAGAGTCTCTCTCCAGAACTAAATGGTTTGTTGCTGACTTGGAGGGAAAGCTGAGCCAATAGTGTTGGCAATAGTGGAGCAGGAAAGGAATGAGCAGCTTTCAGAGATTTGGTGTATAGCAACAGATTTATTCATCTGAGCCAGAGCACTCTCAAAGATCAGGATTGGCTTGATAAAAATGATGGGGAAATTCAGAAGATACTAAATGAAAAATGAGAACTCCATAGGGTTTACCAGCAGGATAGTTTTTCCACCTTCAAGAAAGCAATGTTCAACTCCATCAAAAATAAAGTGCCAGTAAATCTTAGAGAGTTTCAGGATTCTTGGCTCAATATGAAGGCAGATTAAATTCAGTTTTATGCTGATAGTAACAGCCCAATATATTTTTATGAAAAAAAATTTAATTTCCATTTTGCAAATGAGGAGAATGAGTGATTTGCTTTAAGTCATACAGATATCAAGTGTCAGATATGGGTGAGGTGTTCCTGACTCTATTATACTGAACTGCATCTAATGATGAAGTGATGAGAAAACTGAGACAGAAAGTGATTTACCCAAGATCATACAGGAAGATAATATTAACTTTAAAAATGTATTTTAAGCATTTGTTGGTGGTGTTCAGTCATGTCCAATTCTTTGTGACCCCATTTCTTGACAAAGATATTGCAACAGTTTGCCGTTTCCTTTTCTATCTCATTTTACAGATGAGGAAACTAAGGCAAACATAGTTAAGTATCTTGCCCTTGGTCACACAGCTAGTGAGTGTCCAAGGCTGGATTTGAACATGAGTCTTTTCAACTCTAACATGCTATTAAGTGTAATACCTCATTATCATTATGAAAATTATTTTTAAGTCAACCAACTTAAAAAATATTAACTATTACAATAGACTTCCGATGTTATCCAGAAACAAATGTCTCAGGGGAGAGTGCTTCAAATTGCTAATAATTAGAAATGCAAAGCAGACCAGTTCTGAGATTCTATTTTAAGTCCATCAAGCTGGCAAAGATGGAAAGAAAATAATACATGTTGGAGAATCTATGGGTAAAGAAGTTTGTTAATGTACTGTTTGTCATGACCTGGTCCAACCATGTTGGAAAACAATTTGACTGCCCACTCCTATTTCTAAATTACCAATTGTGCAAACCCTATTAACCCAACAACAGCAATATTAAGCCAATACATCAAAGAAATAAAAGAGGAAAACAATGTGTATAAAAATATTTTTTGTAGCACTTTTGTGGTGCCAAAGAACTGGAAATGGTTTGTCCATTAATAGGAGAATGACAGAATTTGTTGAGTCCTATCTGACTCTCTGTGATTTCATTTAGGGTTTTCTTGACAAAGATAGTAGAGTGGTTTGCCATTTCTTTCTCCATATCATTTTACAGATGAGGAAACTGAGGCAAACAGGAGTAAATGGTTTGCCCAGGGCCACACAATTAGTGAATATTTGAGTCTTCCTGAAGCCAGGTATGGTGCTATGTCCATTGTACACCTGGCTGCCCCTGAATGACAGAATAAATAATAGTAAAAATTAATGAAAGAGATAGTTGCAGAAAAACCTCAGGAAAACTTATATGAACTAATAAGGGTGAAGTTTGGAGAACTAGGAGAATTTATGCAATCAGAACAACAGTGTACAGAGAGACAACTTCTAGAGACATAGTCATTGTCCATGGTTTCAAAGGATCAATGATGAACAAAGTTCCTGTCTCCTGGTGATGGACCAGGGTGCAGAATGAGACATATATTTTTGGATATGTATTTAATTACATTTCTTACATTAGTTTTATTAGTCTTTTTCTTTTCCAATAAAGAGGAAGAGGTAGAAGGGGAAATAGTTTGTTTATTGTAAAAAATTAATTACATTTTTAAAAAAGAAGAGAGCATGACCATTGCTCTGGCTACTTAGTGCCACAATGAATGCATTGTAAATATATTTTTTTTAAAAATAGGGATCTCTAGCATAGAATCTTAAAATATGATTATCCTGATAAGTGATTATCCTGCCTCTGCCTGAACAACTCCAATGATCATGAATTCATTACTTAATGAAGTAGCACATTTTAATTTTTGAGCTACCGTAATTGTTAGGATGGTTAGTTTTCTACTGATCTACAATTTATTTATCTATAAATTCTACCCATTGATGATAGATCCTGGGGAGAAACAGCCTCTTTTTATCTCACTAGTATTTAGCACAGGGACTGGCACATAATAGGCAAAATAAATGTTTATTAACTATTAACTACCATCCAAAGGAAATTACATTAGATTTGGGCATGACACCTATATTCAAATCCCATCTATCCATTCAAGAGTAGAGAGAATTGACATTACACTTTAATCAAAATTTTGGGGGTCTGATTTTTCAATAAATCATCTATTATAGCCAATCCCACATTTTTCCTACTTGTTCACAAGGATATGATGAGAAATTTTGAGAATACCTTCCTGAAATACAGATATACCATTTCTAGGTTTTTCCCCCCTTGATCCATAAGGCTAACAGTCTTATTAAAAAATCCTAGGAAAAAATTATTTTGTTGCAACTTATTTATATCAAATTCATGCTAGTTAACATTGATCTTTTTGCAAATGTTTAAAATTTATTTAATAATCATTTTTTGTTTGCTTATGTGGTTTTTGCACTAGGAATAGTGCCAAGCTCCTGGTCTATAATTTGCAAAATCTACCTTTTATATTTGCTTTGAAATCTGGATACATGATTGCTACAAGTTCTTTGGAACTTTCTGTTTTCCATAATGTTTAGAAAACTATTGACAAATCATATCCACAAAACATTTCTTTAATGTTTGGGGATGTCACTTATCTCGGTCAGATGATTTTTACTCATTTAGAATAGATAATTTATCTCTTACTATCCATCATTTTGTATTTTAATAGAATCAAAATTACTTTTCCCTTTGTTTTCATTGCCTAGTAATGTTTTATTTTCCATCTTAAAACAGGTCTATTTCTTCAAGTTTTTAATTTATTATTCACACAGTTGTCAAACTGATTTTCCTAAAGTTCTAATCTGATTATATCACTCCCCCAGTAAACAGAGAGTCTGTATAATGTAGTTATGTTAGACTTGTCCAGGAAGACCTGAGTTTACATCTTGCCTCAAATATTAGCTATCCATGTAACTCTGGGTAAGATATTTAACCTTCCAGTTCCCAACTACAAATGGTTGGTCTCTAAGGCCACCTCCAGCCCCAAATCTATGAAAACCTGTTATGAATAGGAGGGCTATGTAGTCAATGCAGGGATGATGGCTCAGGAAAGAATTGAAGGGCGTAGGGATTAAAGGTCAATGTGTTAAAAAAAAAACAGCATTAGAACGTGAAGAATAGCAAAAGATGGAATGAAGGAAGAAAGAAAAATGACAGAAGGAAATAAATGGGAAAGGAAGGAAAGAAGAAAGGAAGAGAAAGAGGGAAGAAAAGGATGGCAGAAAAGAATAGAGGAAAGAAAAGGGAAGGAAAAGGAGAAGGAAGGAGGGAAGAAAGGAAGAAGAAAGGGAAAGGAAGGATGGAGGGAAAAGAAAGAAGTAAAGGAAGGAAAGAGGAAAGGAAGAAGGAAAGAATTTACAAATCTTTCATTTGATAATCACAGACCTGAGAAGTATATCTTATTATTATCTCAATTTTATAGATGAGAAAACTGAAGCAAACAGAGATTAAGTCATTTGCATACATCTAGTAAGTGTCTGAGGCCATATTTGAAATCATGTCTTCCAGACTCCAGGGGCAGCATTCTATTCTGCTCAACACCTAGCTAAATTAATTTTTTTAAAGATTTTGAGCAGATAAAAATTATAGAGTTTGTGAATATGTAAATAGATCGCTAGTGGGTCATGAAAAAATAAAGGATATGACCATCTTTGTGTAGTTAAGGTAGAGTAGAGGTACAAGTCAGGAGAATTGAGTAGATTGAAGAACTGGGAAGTTAGGTGTATTTGAGGGATTATCAGTATTTAGGTTAAAATCTCTTAGAATGAGAACAAGAGTTGAAGTGGAGAATAAAACTTTGAACTGGGTACTGAACTCATTGAGATAAGGAGACTATCCTGGATATCAGTAGATAATAATTACCAAAGTCTTGGTTAGGTGATATATCTGGATTGAATGAAACTCAAGCAGCAGAGATTAATGAATAATGAGATAGAGGGAGAATCTGGAAGTGGCAATAGGAAGCACAAAATATTATGACCTGTGAATTGGGGGAGGGAGGTTAGAGTTAGTGAAAGTGTAAACAGTATTGGAAAGGATTATCTGAGATACAAAGCTAACAGAAGGAAGCCAGGTTTCCGTAAGAGACAGAAGACAGAAAACGAAAGGAGGAGTTTTAAAATATGAAAAAAATTGTCATTTATACAATAGGCATTTAATAGAGCTCGATGAAAGTAGATCTGGAGTGAGATGTTGAGCAGGTTTGTGGATGGGGTGAGGGACACTAGAATAGAGGAGTCACCAGAAGTGACTGAAAGATAGTATTTGTATAAAGACTCATAGGGGTTCAAAATCTTTGGGCCTGATAAATATCAGGGGGTGAAAATATAATGATCATTGAGGAATGAGTACAGGCAGAGGATCATTGGTATAAGAGGGGTCTTTTGAAGAGAGCAAGTGATAGGTTTAAGATCTTTCCCTTTGGTCCAGCCTCTTAGCAGGCGATTATTCTATGCCTTGTGGTACCCAGCAAGTCTGCCTCACAATAGGAAGGTACCAAAATGGCCTGGAGGAATCTGTATAGAAGGAAGGAGGTTTAGTTTGAAAGGGGTTTTGTCTACAACACAGGAGAACCAGCATAGAATTAGGCCAGAAACAGGGGCTAAGAGATAGGTAGTATGGATCTATGAATGACACAAGATTCCCCGAGTGTAGGTAGAGATAAGACAACAGGTGGGCTTAGTTCTGGGGTTGGCCCAGAGATCACTAGAAGTCTATGTCTTTGTACAAACCCATCTCCCACTCCCTGTCCCTCACCCTCCACTATTGGCTCCTTTGTTGCTGGACTGTATTTGAAGATAAAATAGGAATCTATATAAAATAGGAAAACCCTGAGGTGAAGAAAAAGGCAGAAGGTGAGAGAGAGAGATAGTTTTCAGTGATGCTGTAGAGAAAACTTGTGTTCAAGTATGGGTTGGACTAGATAGTCCCTGGATGATCTGAAATTCTGTGATAAATAGATTCTGTAATTTTTAATGCAACCTAATTTTGAACAAGTTTTGAAACATTCAGACTTCTCAGAGAAATTACATCTAAGCATTCTTCTGAAATTCCTTCCAACCGTAAGATTCTGCAATTCTGAATATACTGCAAACCACATTGCCATGAGGAAGAAATAGAATATGCAGTTCTCAAAATGAATCAATCATTTAATCCCAAGTGGTTTCCTTATTCTGTCTGCACTTTGTAAAAATTGAATTGAATGAAAGAAGTTGGTGAGCTTAACTGTTTCAGGCAAAATTCTCGAATGAATTTTTAAAAGAACAATTTGTAAGTATTTAGGAAAGAAGATGTGCTATGACTGGCTTCATAAAAAAACTGGCTAACTATTTCTTTTTGACCGGATTATGATCCAGATTAGTGAAGGGAAATTCTGTCAGTGCTCAGTTGAAACAACTAGGGATTTTAACCTAGAGAAGAAAATATTCATGGTGGGCATGATAGAATGCTCTCATGTATTTGAAGGCCTATCAAGGAGAAAAGAGATCAAGACTATTTTATTTGATCCCTAATGGTAGAATTAGAAACTGTGAATGAAAGTTATAAAAGTTACCTTCTTCTTCTCTTTCTCTATCATGTGGAAGATGAAATTGTATTGTAAACAAGTCAGGAATTATTAGATTGTTAATAATGGAAAGACACCCACAATAGCTGTTAGTATAAGCCTCTATTACTGTTTTAACCTCTCCACCAATCAGAGCATTAATTAGTTAGAATAAAGCAAAAGTCAAGACAACATACTAGAAAAAAGGAAATTTTCCATGATGTTCTAATATAAAAGGGAGAGAAATATGAGCTAGATGAGAATATAATTATTTGGATCCAGAGCTGTTTGGATGGGCAGACGCAAAGTTAAATGACAAAGGAAACCCATGCTGGAAATTACACAATTTGATTAACTATCAAGGTATCTTTCAAAAATGTGGGAAAATCTTTATTATTGTCATAAAAATATAATCAAGATAATACCAATAGCTATCAACCTATGTGCCTATATTTAAAATGCTTTTTGAGAATAATTTACACAGTCATTAAGTATTTTCTTGATTAGGACACTGGATAAAAACAAGTGAGCTTTTTATGGGACAGTGCATAATTAGCTACATCTTTACTTTTGCAATTGAATGAAAGATTCAGATAATTCCTTTTAAAAAAAGGAAATGAAGTTAGCCCTTTTTTGATTAAGCCAATTAAAGAATGATTTTTTAAATTAATCATTGATTGCTGTTTTAAAAATAGGATGGATCAATGTCAAAAAAAAAGTTTGCCTTCTCAGGCATTTTTGTAGCATTTTAAAAATGAACATTCATTGTTTGTGGCAGCCCTTTTTGTAGTGGCTAGAAACTGGAAATTGAATAGATGCCCTTCAATTGGAGAATGGCTGAATAAATTATGGTATATGAATGTTATGGAATATTATTGTTCTGTAAGAAATGACCAGCAAGATGATTTCAGAGAGGCCTGGAGAGACTTACATGAACTGATGCTGAGTGAAATGAGCAGAACCAGGAGATCATTATACACGGCAACAACAGTACTATATGACGATCAATTCTGATGGACATGGCTCTCTTCAACAATGAAATGTTTCAAACCACCTCCAATTGTTCACTGAAGAAAGCCATATACACCCAGAGAGAGGGATGCGAAATGTGGACCACAACATAACATTCTCATACTCCTTGATTGATGTTTGCTTACATTGTGTTTCCTTTATCTGATATATCGTTTGTGTAGATAAGATTTTTCTTGCACACCAATGATAAGTTTGGAAATATGTATACATATATTCGATTTGCCAATATTTTAACATAATTAACATGTAGTGGATATCCTGCCATCTAGGGGAGGGGTGGGGAGTTGGGGGGAAAAATTTGTAACGGAAAGCTGTGTAGGGGTTCTTGTTGAAGAATTACCCACACATATGTTATGCAAATAAAATAAAAATTTATAAAAAAAAATAAAAAAAATAAAAAAATAAAAATCTGAATACCAAAAAAAAATGAACATTCATGAACAAAATCAAGTTTCTTAATGTGAGATAACACCACATAAATGGAAAATAATTGATGTTAAAAATAATTTAAATATACATATGTAATTATCATAAAATAAAGGATTTTTGAGCTTTGACAGAATAATTTAATAGGTCAAAACTAAGCCAAATCTACAAGTATTTAAATTAAATAGCACTATAGGTTGCAAATTGTACAAATAGTATTATTTTGTAATAGTTTAGTCCTTTCAGTTATGTCCAACTCTTTGTCACCCCATTTGGGTTTTCTTGGCAAAGATACTGGAATAGTTTTCCATTTTCTTCTCTAGCTCATATTACAAGAGAAGAAACTGAGGCAAATGAGAAAAATGACTTGCCCAGGACCAGAGAGCTAGTAAGTGTCTGAGGTCAGTTTTGACTTCAAGAAGATGAGCCTTTTTTACTCCAGATACAGTGCTCTCTATCCACTGTGCCATCTAGTCTCCCAAATATTATTATACCCATTATATAAAAGAGGAAGCTAGATTAAATGACTCTAAAATAAAGAAAATTTACTAAAAAAAAAGACCTTTGACTCTAAATTCAGAATTTATTTTCCTATATTTATGCTAGTTCCCTTTACGTTTATTAGATCCAAAATCTGTGGCTCTTCACTTATTACAAAATCCAGGAACCTTGTTGTAGCTGAGTCTCTATAGAGTGAGGAAAAGTGATAATAAATAGCCTTCCCCTCTCTAATAATATTGATTCTCTTTAACTCATAACAAAATAAATAATAGTTGAATGTTATGTAGAATATCCAGAACAAATGAAGTGGTATTTAAATCCATTTAAATAATAATGACATTGCCTACACTTGTGTAACTTTGAGATTTGTTATCATTCTCAATAACTCTAATTAGTAGGAAGGGTGAATAGTAACTTGCCCTCTCATTTGACAGATGAAACTGAGGCACATAGTGGTTAAATTATTTACAAAAGGTTATACAATAATTTCATAATAAATCTGAGATCATTACCCAAGGTCCTGATTCTAAACTCCCTAACATCTTTCTAGCACAAAGTCCTAGGATACTAGATTTAGAGTCAGAAAAAGGCTGACTAGTTCATTGTCCTATTTTTTCATTTTTTTAATGATCAGAAATTAGAAGCTAGAAGGTTTGTGACTTGCCCAAAGTCACACAAACAATAAATTATAGACTTCTTGCATTTATTCATTCCCTGTCCCCTTCCCTGATTTTTTTAAACAAAAAGTTAACTTGGATAGATGTGATATTTATATACATTATTGCTTCAATTAAATTCTAACCAGGATGGATCTGTGAACTGATTCAACCATTCTGGAACTTAATTTGGAACTATGCCCAAAGGGCTATAAAACTGTGAATACCCTTTGATTCAGCATTACCACTACTAGATTTGTATCTCAAAGAGATCATAAAAAAGGGAAAAGGACCCACATGTACAAAAATATTTATAGGAGCTCTTTTTGTGGTTGCAAAGAATTGGGAATTGAGGAAATGCTCATCAGTTTGGGAATGGCTAAACAAATTGTGGCACATGAATGTAATGTAATACTGTTCTATAAGAAATGATGAGCAGGCTGATTTCTGAAAAACCTGGAAAAAATTATATGAACTGATGTTGAGTGAAGTGAACAAAACCAGGAAAACACTGTACATAGTAATGGTAACATTATGTGATGATCAACTATTGATAGATTTAGATCTTTTCGGCAATACAATTCCAAAAACTTGAGATGGAAAATGCATTCACATCTTGAGAAAAAAAAATGTGGGAGTCTAAATGCATATCGAAGCATGCTATTTTTAATTTTTAATTTGCTTTTTCCTTTTTGTGATTTTTCACTTTTGTTTTGATTTTTCTCTCACTAATATATGGCTAATATAGAAATATGTCTAACATGATTGTACACTCTATATTGGATTGCTTACTGTCTTGAGGAGGGGGAAGGGGAGGAAAGGAGGGAGAAAAATTTGGAACTCAAAATTTTACAAAAATTAATGTTGAAAATTATCTTTATATGTAATTGAAAAAGATACTATTAAGTAGAAAAATGTAAAATAAATTCTAACTAGGAAGTTATTGTGAGGCATATTTTATGCTGGAACAGACAAGTATAAGGGAGAATTTTATGAAGTTTTTTTCTTAAAACCCTTGGGACTCTGGAATTACATGTTATACTGCAAATTTAAAGTTTTTATCCTGGGTATTTAAAATTAGTACAGTCTGTTTCATTGTTTTCCACAGAATCACAAAATCTCAGACTTAGAAGGAACCTCAGAGGCCACTTAATTCAATACATACTTAAACCAGAATTTTTACTATATACGCAAGAAGCAGAATCCAACTGTTGTTTTGAACACTATGAATAGAGAGATAAGAGGGATAACCAACTATCTTTAGGAGCAGTTCATTTTTTTGATAGTTTTTACTGTTAGATCATTTCCCCTTACATGAAATTTATATTCTCTTTATAAATTCCACTTTTTGCTGCTAGTTGTCTTCTGGGACAGAGCAGAGGACATGTAGTCTATCTTTCTCATCACAGCCTTTTAAATAGTTGATGACAACTGTCACATATTAGGAGCTTAATAAATACTAGTTGACTGGTTGATTGACTGAGGAAGAGGTATGGATAAAGAAGCATGACTTTGTTAAATGGCAGTCAAGCTGGTGAAGATTTTACAGTGACCAGTTGACCAGTGATGTTTTGAGTTGTACACATCACAGGAGAGGATTCTTTCAAGTGTGTTATAGAAACTGCTCTATTTTCTGCATTGAAACTTTTTTACCTACCTAAAAAGTATATTTTCCTAACTTTCACCCAATATGTCTTCTTAAATCATATGAGATTTGTGATTTCATTAATTAATTTGAATGTATAAAGTAGCATTTATATAAGTGCTTACCTTGCTAATCATTGCCCTAAAAACTTTCTAATTATTATTTTGTTTGATCCTCACAACATCCTTGGGAATAGATTCCATTATTATCCTGATTTTACAGATGAGGAAACTAAGTATAAATTTAGTGGATAATCACACCCGCAAGAATTATGCACTTTAATGTAAAACATCTGAATACTCATTTTGGCACTCAAGATAAACTGAACAGCCTGGGATTCACATGCTTTTAATAAGTTTTATCTTTTTATACTACTAGCCATCTGCTTATGCAGCAGACAAATTGAAAATCCAGTGTGTGTATATATCAAATATTCATGTAACTCAAATAGCAATGTATTCCTGAAGGAAAAAAAAACACCCTTTGGTATCACACACCTCTGTCACATTCTAAGGTTTATATTCATGCTGGTCAAAATTTTACATCATATACTATTTACACTGGTTTTGTTGTTATTGAGAAAGGTTTTTTTTTAATGGAGTCATTAAAAAGTATTGTCTCTCTTGCTTGAAACCAATTAGAAGTGAAGAAGGACATTATATATAATCCCTATTCAAGAGAGATCTCACTCCTTTTCCTTTGTTCCCACCTCAGATCTCATTATGAGTGACAGGTTCAGGGGTTCAGAACTGATAAGCATGCAAAAGTTTGGATGTTTATTCAAACCTCTTGCGTTTGCAAAAATTGGCCTGGAAATCTTTTGAGAACAGACTTTCTTGGAAGTCATCCAATGCCGCTGGCTCTCTGTCAGATTGGCAATCTTAGATGAACAGCCTTTCTTGTGGCATTTCGTCACTTCAGCTTTGGGTACTAACAGAAATGTAGAAAGGCAAGGATGGTGCAAAACTTGAAACATGAGGAAGTTTAAAAAAAAGAAAAAGAAAGGCATTTGATTGACTTGCCTCTAAGTTTGGCATGAGAACAATGGGAATTTTGCAGAATGAAGATTCAAACTGATTCACCTTTTCTCAAGGCCATTTCAAAATGTGGGTGCCCATTCAGTATTTATAAGCTATTAAGTCATGATGGGTAGATTTTAAATGGACATTAATTAGAAGACTGGATTTAAATCTCAACTTCTTTACTTTTACTCTTTATGAATGTTTCCTCTTCTACATAATGGGAAAAAAATCATATTCACACTATCTATTTCTATAGGTGATGAATATCAAATGAGATGTAAAACTGCTATAGAAATGGAAGCTTGTATTAAATTTACAAAATTTAACAAAAAATTATTCTCTTGGCACATCTACATTAATTTACATTAAATAGTTTTTCTATCTGGATATCCTGCCATCTAGGGGAGGGGTGGGGAGTTGGGGGGAAAAATTTGTAACGGAAAGCTATGTAAGGGTTATTGTTGAAGAATTACCCACACATATGTTATGCAAATAAAATAAAAATTTAAAAAATAAATAAATAAATAAATAAATAAATTTTAAAAAAAATAGTTTTTCTATCAAGAGACATGATGTAATGACCAGATTCAGTTTTTCCTAATATTTCTTAATACTTTGGGATTAAAGAAGTGTCACAGTGTATAGAGAGCTGATTTTAGAACCAGAAAAATAGATAGATATTTTATTTTATTTGCTAATGGTATACATAGGAATACATAAACAAACAAAAAAAAAAGATAATCCCTACCTCAAAGAGTTTACATTCTAATGGAGGAAAGCAACATGTAAAAGAAGTTGGAAAAGGAAAGCAAGAAAGGAAGTATAAAGTTCAGGGAGGCAAAGGAAGAGGTACAAATCCCGGAGGGTCAGGAGTGGAGTCAGGAATAAAATGATCATCCATATTCTGGACATCTCATTACTTAGTGATCCAGAATTCATCAATCAAAGGAGAGGGTGGAAGGACAGAGGCATCTTTAGGATGATGAGGGCTCTCAAAAAGGAAGCAGGAGCCATGGAAGATACAGTTTCAAGTTCTATCTCTGATACATACTGTGTCAGAGTTCTGTGATCTTTGGGAAAATCACTTAAACTTTCTATATTCTAGGAAATTCTCTCAGAAAAAAATACCAAAAAATTATGGGAGAACAAGCTTTCTCATTCAGGAGTTTCCTATACCAAGTGAGTCATGGGTCTCAATACAGTTTAATGACAAGAATTTGTCAAATTAGCCAAGTATGCAAAACATACTTGTGAGCAAGGCAACCATTTTAAGATACTCCAACACATTTGGTCTAGGGGAGAGAAAGTCTAACATTTATCTTACCTGCCAATATGTTTTCTCTCAGACAATTTATTCTCTCATTTTTCAGCACTAAACTGGGTCCTTTTAAAGAAATAAACAGAGGTTATTATAGATATAAAATTTGGAAGAGTATGACAGCTGGGTCAGTTCCAAAGAAGCCTTCCACTGCCAGTCTGGTAGTTTGTCTCAAAAGGGCTTAAATCTTTGACATCCTTCCAGTAAAGGGTTATTATTACTAGGAAAACAATTTGGCAGTTGCTAAAGATAGAGTAATAATATTTCCATAGGTTTCAAAATTGGTTCATAAACTCCTGGGAGTACCCTAAAGAACATAAAAACACTAAAGTGCTGGAGTATGGTTTAACCTTGTCCATATATCACTAGATTCTCAAGTAGAAAACAAGGACAACCTAATTAAGGATCCTTGTACTGTCTTACTCAGCATCATAAAGCTAGAGTTGGGAGGGATCTTTGAAGACCCCTTATTTTACAGGTGAGGAAACTGAGATACAAAGACATTGTGTCTCTTAATCTAACAGGGAATAAAGTGATGAAACCAGTATTTGAACTCAGATCCTCTTATTCCAAATTGAGCGTCCTTTTCACTCTCCCACATACTTTACAATTGACTTTTTCTGCTGAATTAGGTGCCCATGACATGAGTCCAAAGACTTTATTACAAATGAAGTTGTTGTTGTTGTTTTCCTGAGGCAATTGGGATTAAGTGACTTGCCCAGGGTCACACAGCTAGGGAATGTTAAGTGTCTAAGGCCAAATTTGAACTCAGGTCCTCCTGACTTCAGGGCTGGTGCTCTATCCACTGTGCCACCTAGCTGTGCCTAATCTCAGACTTTTTTCAAAGAATTAATTCGCTTTGATGAACTATGTTTTTTATTTAACTTTTTAAATTCTTAATTATAAGGAATGACTGTTAGGGACAGGATATATTGGAAAATGTAGGTGATACAAAAAATGATATTAATAAAATGTGTTCTTAAAATGAAAATAATAACACTATAATAACTCAATTAAAAAAAACTTTTTACAACTATTTTACTCTAATAGACCATTAGCTCTTTATCTGTCCCAGCTATAGATTTTCTTTCTTTCTTTCTTTTTTTTTTTTTTGCTGAGGTAATTGGGGTTAAATGACTTGCCCAGGGTCACACAGCTAGGGAATGTTAACTGTCTGAGTCCAGATTTAAACTCAGGTCCTCCTGACTTCAGACCAGGTGCTCTATCCACTGCATCACCTAGCTACCCTCCACCTATAGATTTTCATAACACTTTCAATGCTGTTTTAAAAGGAGATTCAAAGTATGGATTCTATTTTCTAACATCCATGTTCTATGTATTCCAATTACCTTAGAGGTCATTCTCCATTCAGTCATACAAAATATTTCTCTGATATTCTGGCAGCTAGTTTCCAGATGATTACTTGGATAGTGGTTTTTCCTTTGTAGGATCATGAACTCTCCCACTCTGATTTTGGGTGTTTTCTAAACATCAGGACCCTCCTTTCCCAGCATCAATTTTAATCTGGATTTTGTTGCTGTCTTTTTTCTTGGAGATCCAAAATACAGATGGAGAGGTTTTCTGAACCAGTTGTGATTTTATTGATGTAAGGAACTCCCTGGCAGGAAAGCTGGCAAAATTGGCAGGTGTTCTATAATTTAATCAGGGTCAAAAAGGCAGTATGTATCAGTGGTAGGACTTGAATCTGGGTCTTTCTGACTGAGGTTTTTAATCATAATGCCTTTCTATTACTGGTGTTATGGCTTAAGAATTATTAGGCTGTTTCCAATGATGATGTGTTTCTAAGTAGTTTTGGAAATTGTGGCTAAGGATTCTCCTCTCAATTGGAATTCCCTATTTGGGCTCTTCCAAGAACTCTGTTTTTTTTTTTCTGTAGGATATAGGAAGTATTTTTCCAATAGAATGTAATTTTTTTTTTCTTATTGTGTCTGTCCCAACTCCAAGGAATTGTAGCTATTTCCTTGTTATTTATTTAATTGATTATTTATTTCTAGCCAGGTTTCATCTGATTGAAGAAAATAGTCTTTCTTGAAATGTTCAAAGGAAAATTAAAAAAATAATAACAAAAACTTCATGGGAAAAGTTAGAAACCAGCCAGAATCTGGCCAACCTAATAAAAGAACAGATCTGATATAGTGTATTGCTCTATCCTGGTGAGGAAAACAACTTCCCCTTTTTCTTATATTTGAAATATTTTCATCACCCCCTCAGTGGTCAGTCTCAGATTGATGCTGTTGCATGTATTTCAGATGAAGGGGGCCTTAATGCTGACCCAATGGCAAGAACCACTTGGAGCATTAAGAGAAGCTATTAAAGGCAAGCTATTGATTATGCTTGAGTTAGGTCTTGTTACAAAGCACTTTCTTTGCTTCTTTTCTTCTCCTTTTTCTTTGCTCTCATCCCCCACATATAGTTCCAGGAATTTAAAAACAATATTTAGGTGCACTCAGAGGCCTATTAGTCCATCTTTTCGGACCGCACCTGCCTGCTAATTGTGGGTGGAACCAATCAGTCTGGCTTCCCCTGGGGGAAACCCAGCCTTACTCCTAGCCACACCTCTGCTCATACCAGTAGCGTCTTTGAAGGAAGAAAAGAAAATCCTTTTGCAGATGTGGGAAGTATTAAATGTAGATTCTACTGTTTAGTATGCAGGGTGGTCATAATTTTTACTTTGGGAGAAAGGCCTTAACTTGATGCTTTGTGGTAAAGATCACACAGCTGTGTTTCTATCTCATCACTTTTCTTGAGCCACAGAATACCACTCTTAATTCTTCTCAGTGAAGAGAGGAAAAAAAAAAAAGGAAGGAAGGAAGGAAAGAAGCAAGGAAGCAAGGAAGGAAGGAAGAAAGAGAGAGGAAGGAAGGAAGGAAGGGAGGGAAGTAGAAAAGGAAGGAAGGAAGGGAGGGAAGGAAGAAGGAAGGGAGGGAAGGAAGAAGGAAGGAAAGAAGGAAGGAAGGAAGGAAGGAAGGAAGGAAGGAAGGAAGGAAGGAAGGAAGGAAGGAAGGAAGGAAGGAAGGAAGGAAGGAAGGAAGGAAGGAAGGAAAGAAGGAAGGAA
>JAJPUD010002252.1:169253-224829 GCA_023553655.1 Myrmecobius fasciatus
CTGGGTTTTCTGAAAAGATTTTACGAAGCATCCCACGAATACATACAAATGGCAAATTTTAAAGACTGACGAAGTCAAAACATAAAGGTTAAGCTTGTACATAATCTCTACTACCTGTATCTCCAAACATGTTGAAATTACTTCTCTTTTTCTTTTACAATGCTGGGGTCTGAGAAAAAAAGTGAGATTACACAATACTGCATTAAATATGACCTGCATTTCCTAAATTGCTATAACAATTAGTACTTAAAATCTAAAAGGATCATAACTGTCTCTGGCAAAGTAGAGAGGTTGCTAATAAGATTTTTTTAAAGCAACATACCAGAACTTAAAAAACTAAATGAATGCTGCCAAAATGGTTTTCTTAGGAAGGTAGCACGTATATTTCTAACAATGCTTTCATTGTTTAAAATAGTTCTGGAACTTCTCTTTTATTCAGGAGTAGATTTAGAGGGAAGGCCCTCTATTTATTCATCCTTGTAGGGGTGATTATTTTTCAAGAAAGAAGTCACTTTCTTTCCCTAGTCCTAGAACATAGTAGCATTTGGACCACTGTGGGTGCTTTAAATACATCAATTTGAGTATGGATTTGACTACGGATTGGACTAGAGAGCCCATGAAATATGTTTCAAGTCTGAAACTGTGATTCTATGACCTTGGATGAGTTATATAATTTTTTTAGAACTTAGTTTGCTCATCAGTAAAATGGAGGTAGAGGTAGAGCTAGAAGAGTGGTGACAAATTAAAGTAGAAACAGGGTCACAAAATTGTATATAAGGATTCCTATTAACTACTATATAAGGATTCCTATTTAAAAACTATAAATTAACATATATAATCATATTTTTATTTTATTATTTTCCAAGTTAAATGTTTGATATCTTTGAATTAGAACTAGATGACTTCTGCATTCACAGCCAAGCTTTATAACTGTGATCCTATGCCATACTAGAAACTCAGTGTCATTATTTTATAGTCATACCCAATATATTTTTCCTAAATGGTTTTATTCACTTTAATAAATTACTTTTTTTTCAACAGGTTTTGCTCTAAGTATCAGCTATTTCCAAAGATCAAATATGATCTCAAGAAGCCATGCATTGGGGTACTCAAAAATATGTGTCTAATGAAAATTAAGCAGATTTAAGTATCCCCTTTTATGGAATATTCCATTTTATAAAAATTTTTCTTTGTTTAAAATTGTTGTTCAGTTGTTTTTTAGTAATGTCCAACTCTTTGTGATGCCATTGGGGTTTTCTTGGCAAAGTTATTGGTGTGGATTGCCATTTTCTTCTGCAGCTTATTTTACAGATGAGAAAACTGAGGCAAACAGAGCTGAATGTCTTGCCCAGATTGTCTGAGGCCAGATTTGAGCTCAGGAAGGTAAGTCTTCCTGATTTCAGGCCCAACACTCTTATACACTAAACTACCTAGCTATGTGTTTTTTTAAAATTAAAAGCTTGATAAACATCAACACCAATATTTCCATATTCAAAAGGATTTTATATGGCAAGTACAATTATACATAAAACTAAATCTCTATTATAATCTACTTCAAACCAGCTCAGTTTGTCTAATCAGGTCTAAGCCTGCCAAAATGTTTGCTTTGAAGGGACAGACAACATTCATTTCAGTATTGAAGTTCTTGTGTATTCATCAAAAACAAATTCATATATACACACATACAGTCAATTTGTGTTGTATCTCACACATGGTGGATATCTGTGGTTCACCTGAGTCCCCTGAGGGGAGTGGACCTTCCCCAGGATAAAGGTGTGTCTGGAATGTTCCCAGGACCCTCCCTAAAGGAGAGGTTTAGATTGGGAAAGCCCAGTCCCCAAATGTTGCTTATAGTCATATACAGGCTTTATTGCCCACAGTCCTTATGAACTAATTCATGTATGTAGAGGGAAGGGATGGGGAGGAGGAATATAAGAGAGAAATGAGCCAGTTCTATAGCCATCCTTAGCCAAGATCTTCAAAAAGAATTCAAAATGAATTGTTTCTTCTGTTATTATGCTTTGTGTAATAGTAATAGCAACAATAATACCAATAATGATTAGCATTTATATGGCTCTTGAAGATATGCGAAGAGCCTTACATACATTATCTCATTTGATCCTCACAATGCTAAGAGTAATTATTATTTCCATTTTATAGATAAGGAAATTGAGCCTGAGAGGTTGTGATTTACCTATCGTCACACAAATAGGAAGTAGGATCCAATATAGGTTCTCCACTTCTAAGATCAATAAAGTATTATATCATATTGTCATCCTCCCTAACTATCCTATCCAACAATAAAAGATTTGTACATATGAAATTCCTCCATATTGCTAGCATCCTGGGAACTAATGCTTGAAGAGATCTTAAAAATTACCTAGAAAAATATCCCCTTTAATGAAAAATTTTCTTTTTTAAGATGACAAACTTGATAAACATTGACTAACATCAACATTTCCATATTAAAAAAAAAATTGTATATTGAAAAGATAATTAAATATGAAACTTCAAATTTCTATTATAATCCGGTTCAAACTAGCTCAAATTGTTTTAGACTTCCTCAATCTAATTAAAGCCAAATTAATCTGGTTTAAGTCAGTTTTATCTAGTTTAGACCAGTTCAATCTAGTACAAATCAGTTCACTAGTCCAATATTATTTAAACCAATTGGATCCCAATCAGTTTAAAATGCT
Organism: Myrmecobius fasciatus; assembly: GCA_023553655.1. Classification (NCBI taxonomy): domain Eukaryota; kingdom Metazoa; phylum Chordata; class Mammalia; order Dasyuromorphia; family Myrmecobiidae; genus Myrmecobius; species Myrmecobius fasciatus. The sequence continues at coordinate 171,950 of JAJPUD010002252.1, forward strand.
TAAACACCTCTCTCCTCATTCCATCATCCTTGCCCCCCCCCTTTTTTTTCCTGTTGCAGAGCTATGACCAAACTGGCTGTTCATATCTTAGCAAAGTACTGCAGCCTGGGGCCAGAATCTGAATAGCATTTGGAAAAGGGAAGAGATACAATGGTGTATGAATGGGTTTTTTAAAAAAAATTTTGTTCTATTCAAAAGCACATTAGATAAGTGATTCTGGGCAAGTAATTTAACCTCTTCCAGCCTCAGTTTCTTCATTTATAAAATAGGGATAATAATAGCATCTATCTCAGAATGTGTTGTCAGGAGAAAATGAGATAACATTGTTAAAGCACTTTGCAGACTTTAAAATATTACATAATAATAATATTTATGTAGTGCTTACTATGTGCCAGGCACTATATTGGCAAATAGTATATCTAAATATGAGGCATTAGTATTGTTTATCAGAAAAGTTCTCTATGAGTACTTCCCCCCCCCCAGTTAACTGTTTTATTTCTAATTTTATTGATTTTTGCTTGTGCAAAACTATTCAATTGTATGCACTCAAAATTATCCATTTTATCTTTTCTAAATTTGGTTAACTAGTCTCCTAACTGTAGTTGTGAAAGTTTTCCTTTTATTCTAAATTATTTATGATATAATCATTTCTATCTATGTCATGTATCCATTGGGAATTTATTAGGTTACAGGATGTGGGAAGTTGGCCAAACTCCAATTTTTCAAGGCTTTTTCCCCCAGTTTTCTCAAACATTTTGAGGTCTTACCCTTAGAGTGAGTATCCTTTGGTTCACTGAACACTAGGTTAATATATTCAATTTTTCTGGATCTTAAATACCTAATTTTTCCTGTGATTGATTTTTCTATTCTTTATTATAAAACAGTTTTAATGATTGCCATTTTAAATTATAATATGTCAAGAAATTTTCCTTCCCACTTTTCCCTCCTTATTTTCGTAGAGATTTTGATCACTCATTACTCTGGAATAATTTTGATTTTATTTTATCTTGTTTTATAAAGTAAGTCTTTGGTAGTTTGTTTATTGTGACCCTCAACTATAAATTAATTTAGGTAGCATAATCATTTTTATTATTTGTCTTTCTTTGTGTAAAGAATATTTTGTAGTTATATTTATACAATTCCTACATATGTCTTGTTAAGTGAGTTCTCATATATTTTTTACATTTAGTAGTTATCTTAAATGAAAATTATCTTTTTCTTTCTCCTGTTATATTCTGTTGGTAATTATGGAAAAAGATTAATGATTTTGTGGATTTATTTTATATCCTGTTATTTCACTTAAGGCATTAGTTGTTCAATTAATTTTTACTTGACTCTAGACTTCTCTAAGTAACTTATCATAGATTCTGGAGCTCAATGAAAACTCTCTAGTTATCTTATACATAGTACAAGCAGCAAAAAAAGTACTGGCTGAGAGTTGAAATATATCCTTTGATTCTAGATTATAAGTATTGGAAAAAGCTGTTGGAAAGAACTGAGTGTTAAATAACAAAAAGAATTAGAATGGCAGTAGCGTGAAAGATATTTTGGAGAAAGAGATAGTATAGAAATAAGATCTGTAAAAAGACCTTTTAATGTAACTTAACTAGTATAGGTAGGTCCTAGACTAATGAGGACCAAGCTAAAGTGGTATGAATAGGAAAAGAGGAGACAGATTTTAGAGAGATTTGAATTTGGTGAAATAGGAGAAAATTCAATTGCTCATAACATGGGAAATTGAATGAATGGAGGAGGTCCTCTAAAAGAAACTATGCTGTCAGAAGGAGGGATAGGTTTTTGCAAAGTTAGAAAATTTGGCTTACAATATAATGACTTGGAGGTGTCAGTGGTACTTGTAGTTAGAAATGTTTTTATAATATCATAGATCTAAAAATGAGTGACTGTAGAGATGATCTGGGCCAATCCCCTCATTTTTATAGATGAGGAAACTGAGACTGAGATATGTTAACTCACTTATTCAAGTCATATAGGTAATATTTGACTGAGCAGGAATCTGAACACAGGTTTCATCACTCCAATTTCAGCATTCTCTCCACTGAAACAAGTTATCTTGCAAGCGCTAGGAGATGTGGGTCTAGATCTTCCAAGTACAGGGTTGGAAACTAGGTTTGGCAATGAGATTGCCAAAAGAGGGAATACAGAAAAAGAAGAGAAGAACAAACTCTTGAGAGACATGTATGTATAGGGGTTGGAAAGAGAATGAGAGCTCAGTGGAGGGGGGAAAGAGAGAGAGAGAGACAGAGAGAGAGAGACAAAGAGAGAGACACGGACAGAGAGAGACAGACAGACAGAGACAGACAGAGAGGAGGAGGAGGAGAAAAAGAAGGAGGAGGAGGAAGGAAGGGAGGGAGGGGGCAAGGGGAGGAAAGGGGATGAGAAAGAGAGACAGAGACACAGAGACAGACAGAGACAGAGAAAGAGAGGCAAAGAGACACACACAGAGAGACAGATAGACACACAGAGAGAACAGACAGAGACATACACACACATACAGAGAGACAGAGACAGACACAGAGAGAGAAACACAGAGACAGACAGAGGCTGAGAGAAACAGAGACAGACAAGAGAGAGACAGAAGAGAGAAAGAGATGGAGAGAGAGAGAAAAGAGAGAGAGAGAAGCAGTTAGGGACATAGAAGGAGACTGAAAGGAGTGGGAAATCACAAAGAATCACAGAATTTCAGTTGACAGGGCTCTTAGTGGTCATAAAGTAAGTACAAATTATACCTGAAAAAAAGAAATCATCTGTACAAATATTTGACAACTGATCATCTATACTTTGCTTAAAAATTTTCAGTGAAAGAGAACTCTCTACCTTAGAAAGAAATTAATTCCTTATTTGGACTGCTCTAATCATTAACAGGGGGCAGCTAGGAGATGCAATGGATAGAGTGCCTGGCCCCTGGGCAAGTCACTTTACCCTGTTTGCCTTAGTCTCCTCAATGGCAAACCACTTTAGAATCTTTGCCACGAAAACCTTACATGGGGTCACAAAGAGTTGGACATGACTGAAATGACTGAACAGCAGCAATAGCAAAGATAAGGCAGCAAGGAAGGCATTGGGAGAGTATGGAGATCATATGACATGAGAGCTGAAAGACAGCAACTGCCGATAAGGAGCTTAACAGAAAACATAGATATATGAAAAGTTAGCTAAAATTATAAGGAAGGACATTCTGGCTGCACCTCCATTCAGCATCCCTGAATTGGATATAGCACTTTCAAATAATTTCAGGACCTGAGGATGAAATTCAAATAAAAACAAATCAAAAAGAACTGAGTCCTTTAGAAAGAATAGATTCAATTGAGTCTTGGGGAAAGAACTAGGAAACCTAGATGCAAAGAGTTAAAGAAAAGGGTAAATTTCAGGGAAGTACTGGTTTTTTGTTGATGACTTTTTTAAAAAAAAGTTTAGGAGTGAAGGACAAGGAAATGATGCAAAAGTAGATAAATGATATTTGTTAACAATATTTTTTCATGAAAACTAATTATTTGTCCAAAAAAGATTTGAGATAACCATCATGTAAGGCTAGTAGTGGTGATGAGCATGAGATACCTTTGAGTCCCATACCTTTGAGTTTTAGTGGGGGATTCAGGACACTGCTTATACATTCACACGATAGCCAGATTGAATGACATCATCTGAAACATAAAGTTAGTGATAAATCAAATGGCCTTAGTCTTGCTGACTAAGTCTAAGTTCAAATTCACCCCTTCACATATGAAAAGAATATTCTCTGTGAATCAGTATCTTTCAAATGTTCCATAGAGGGTAAAACCAAGGAAGGGACACACACACACACAGAGACCTGATTAAAAACATGCTTTTTTGCAGCCAAATGGTCTTGAGTAGGTTTTGAAATTTTAATCCTTTTCTCATTACTAGCTTATTTCCTGAAAAGCTAAAACCGAATGAAGGGAATTTTCCCTTTTGCCAGCAATTCTAAATCCCCAGATGGATTTATATTTATATCTTGTTACAAATATTTAAATAAAAGTTAGCCAACTAAACACATGTGTGTTAAATAGATTCTCACTAATAAGGAAACTTCATGTAGGAATAAAGTATAAATTCATCAACAGTGTAAGAATCATCACATCTCACCTGTATATTAATTGCATGCAAGAGAGTGATGGACAAGCATCAATTCTCTGTTTGAATTCTTCAGACAAAATGCTATACTACAATTGAATAAGCTTATAATTTAATCAAATACTCCACTGCTGGTATAAGAAAACATTCTACATTAACAGTATTTCTGATTTGGCTTTTTTCTTTGGAAGTAGTTACATGAAAAAAATGAGCATGCAGTGCTAACTTAGCTAGGAAACTGGTGGGGTGGTTGTCTGATAGAGATCCATCATTTATTCATTCATCCACCCAGAATATGATTTGTTAATAGGTAGTTGGGCTACAGATACAAGACTAAATTGGAGTTATATGTTCCTATGCATTATGTCTTCAGTCTCAAATCTTAGAAGTCATAGGAACTATGAAATTCTTCATTATTGCCCCAGTAATACCAGACTTTTATATTTCTGAGAAACTCAGTTAATTACTAAATCCATGTGAGGAAAATGGTTGATAGTAAGTCACAGGAAAAGGATACTGTGTCAGACTGGAAATAGAACAGCATTATCTGGGCTAGGTATGCTGAGTAGAGGGGAGGATGTAGAAGGAATTCTGTCCCAGGGAAGTCATCATGGTTTGGTACATACAATGTTAGTTGTGGAATCACATGAATTGAGTTTGAATCTGAGCTATGTATCTTATTTATGAGGCAGCATTATTTAATGGATAGAGACTGAACTTAAGAGTCAGGAAAGCCTAGGTTCAAAATCTCAGACGCTAGCTAATTGATCATAGACAAGTCACCTAATTTGCCTCAATGTTTCCTCATGTGCAATAAAGGTAATAGGTTTGATGGCCTGTAAGATCCCTCCTATCTATAACCTATGATCCTATGTTATTGGGTAAGTCTCTTAGTTTTTCAGGGCTCCCCCTTTACCTACTTTTAAAATAAAGTCTCTTCCAGTTCTACAAGTATGATAAAATCATTACATTTCAGAGTGGAGAGGGACTTTGAAGGCCAACTTGTCCTTGAATAAGGATCCCTTCTACAACAAGTCTTCAGCCAGGCTATGCTTGAAGACTTTCAGTGAGGAACAACATCAATCAATGAAGAAGCATTTATTTAAGCACCTACTATATGCCAGGCAATTTGTTTAGTATTATATCCTGAGGCATCCTGGTTCCCTTCTGTGGAACTTAGGAATTTTTTTATTTATGTAGAGGCAACTAGGTGGAGCAGTGGATAGAGTGTTAGGTCAGGAAGACCTGAGTTCAAATTTCACCTCAAATATTTATTAGCTGTATAACTCTGGGGAAGTCACTCAAGCTCTGTTTGCCTCAGTTTCTTAATCTATAAAATGGGGATAATAATACCACCTGTGTCTTCCTATGGATGGTTGTGAAAAGCAAATGAGAGAATAATGGTAAAATGCTTAGCACAATGCCTGGCACATAGTAAGTGGTATATAGAAGTTAGTTATTATTATTATTAATTATTATGCTTACATATATTCCTTTCCAGTTTCTTCCTTGTTCTTCATTCTGGGGCCAAGTTGAAGACTAATCCCTCTTTCATACACCCAAGCATAGGAGCAAGATGTTTCTTTATGTCTGGTGCTCGACACTAAAAATCTCTATTTTCTCCAAACAACTGTCTTATGGAATACTCTCAAAGCCTTTCACCAACTTGGCCAACTTCTGTATTTTAACCAGATTATCAATGTCCTTGAACTGAGCACAATATTCAGAATATGATCCTACCAGAAGGATTAATAGACTATAACCTTCCTTGACCCTCTCTTAACACAAGGTAATTAAGATTTCCACCCCCAGAACACTTCTGACTCATATTAAGTTTGTAACACATTAAAATTTCCAAATCTTTTTTGAGCCAAAACCTTTCCAACATTTTTTTTTCGTTCCTTTTTGAATCTATGTAAGACTTTTACATTTACATGATCTTAAAAATTTATCTGATTAGATTTGATCCAATGTTCTGGGATGTTTATGATTTTTTTTTAGTCTTGGCTATACTCTCCCTCTTAGTTTTATTGCAAAATTGATAAGCTAACTATGTATGTCTTTATTCAAATCATCAATAAAATATTAAACTGCATGGTGCCCAGAAACTAGGTGGCACAATAGATAGAACACTGAAGAACAGGAAGAACTGAGTTTAAATTTAATATCAAATATTAACTGTGGGACTTTGGTCAGAACAATTAAACTCGGCAACTGCAAACTACAGATAATAATACAAACTTCCCAGGGTTGTTGTGATGATCAAATGAGATATTAAAGCACAAAGTACCTGCTTAATAAAGTCTTCTTTTTATTATTTCTTTTCCTTCATTTACTTTCCTATCTACCTACCATCCTTCCTCCCTCCCACCTTCCTTCCCTTCTTCCCCCTTTCCTTCCTTTCGTCTTCTTTCTTTCCTTCTTTCCTTCTTTCTTTCCTTCTTTCCTTCCTTTCTTCCTTCTTTCCCTCCTTCCCTCCTTCCTTCCTTCCCTCTTTCCTTCCTTCCTTCCCTGCACAGATCCTTGGAGGAATTTTAGTGAAGAACTTCCAAGCTGACATTGAACCATTAATGACAATTCTTTGGGTTTGGCCTTTTCATCAGTTCAAAATCCACTTAACCATACCTTTTTCTATCCCTTATCTCTCTATTAGTTCCTTAAGAGTAACTTAAGAGTCATTGTTAAATGCTTTGCTGAAATCTAAGGAAAACTATATCAAAAAGTGAATTGAATGTTGGGCTTGGAATTAGGGACCCATGATTTAAATCCTTCCTCTGGTACTTAATGTGGTCCTGCAGAAATTTCACCTTCTCTGGGCCTCAGTTTCTACTTCTTTAAAGTAAAGATAACAATAACAATCTTTCATGGGATTGTTGTGAGGAGCAAATGAAATAATGTACTCTGTACAAGAAAGCATTCTGCAGAGTTTCAAGCACAATGTATAAATGCTAGTTATAACTATTCTATCTACTGTGTCTCCTGATGTCCTAGTCTAGTAATCTCATAAAAAAAGACAAGTCATGTGGTTTGTTCCTTATTAAAGCTTGATGATTATTTATGACTATCATCACCTTCTTCCCTAAATGTCTGCTGAATATGATTTTCATAGTATGTTCTACATCTAAAAATTTGAAATGGAAGTTGCAGTTGCTTTTATATTATTTGACAAATTCATTCTACTCCCTTAATAAAAAGAAATTGGAACACCATTTACTCTTCTTTGGCATTGATTCACATGCCCTGTTCTTCAAGATCATAGATCACTGATGATGGCTTATCGGTCCCTTTGAACAATTTTTTTTACTATCCTGTACATAAGATGTATATGTGTCCTCTCCCCCATTACAATCTCAGCTCTTGTAAGCAGGGACTTTCTTACTTTTCTATTTGTATTCCTCGCACTTAGAATAGTGTAATATTTTGCACATAGTAAGCATGTAATGAATGCCTCATTCATTCATTCTACAGTTATTAGAGAGTCAGCATGGTACAATGGAAAGAGTCTCAAATTTAGAGTTTGACAACCTGCCACTAGCAACTTTTAAGATGTTGGCAAGTCAATTCTCTGGGTCTTGGTTATTTCATTTGTAAAATAAAAATATTGGACTAGGTGACATTTAAAGTCTCTTCTAGCGCTAAATTTGTGATCTTGTGATCTTGTGATAAGGGGCAGAGATGAGATTTTTTTTTCCAACTTCAGGTTTTCCATCTTCTAACCCAATGCCCTTGAGATGACAACATAACCTTTTGAAAAGACACTATCCCTGCCCTCAGGGAGATTATGGTGGATGACATGACACATATTCTCAAACAATAATAGTATATGAGAGGTTAAAAACAAAATATTGTGTGAAGCCCAAAGGTCATTACTAATCAAGGATCACTGAAGGTTCTTAGAGCTAGTGGCATTTGAATTGAGCTTTCAAAGCTGGGTTTGATTAATTTTGGATTAGTGAATGGAATTTACACATGCCATCTAGTTCAAATTACAGATAAAGAGAAGAAGGGAAGGAAAAGTTAAGGAAAAAAGGAAGGAAAGAAAGAAGGAAGGAAGAAAGGGAGGGAGGGAGGAAGGAAGAGAGGGAAGGTGGGAGGGAAGGAGGGAAACATAAAAGGAAGAAAGGGAAGGAAAGAAAAAAAGAAAGGAAAAAAGAGTGGAAGGAAGGAAAGGAAAGAAAGGAATGAAGGAAGGACAGAAGGAAAGAAAGGAAGGAACTAAAGGAAAGGGGAGAAGAAAAGAAGAGGAGAAAGAGAAGGAAGGGAAAGAAGGAAAGGAAAGAAAGGAGGGAAAAGAAAGAACAAAGAAAGAAGAGAAGGAAGAAAAAGAGAAGGAAAAATGAAAAGGTAGAAGAAAGGAAAGGAAAAAGAGAAAGAAAAAAGGAAGAACAAAAGGGAAGAAAAGAAGGAGAGGGTAAAGGAACAAGGACGGAAGGAAGAAAACATTTAAGAATAAAGAAAAGGAAAGGAAAAAGAAGGAAGAAAAGGAAAGAAGGAAGGAAGGAAAGAATAAAGAGAAATGCAGAAGGTAGTAAGAGATCAGAGAGACAGGTCATTCTAGGAATTGGAAATAATATGAATAAAGTTGATGTTATTTTGGGATTAAAGGGCTTAGATTTTTCCATTTATAAATCTCTCAGTAAATAAAGCAAACGTGATAGACAAGAAAATGAAATTGCTTTATACAGCACATTCTGTCCTATTTTTAGCCATATATCCTAAAATGTGTGTTTTTAACCAAATTGACTTAAACTATTTTCATCTCAAAGAGGCACTTATTCATTATTTTAAACTGTTTATATAAGACATAATATAAGTACACTGTATGTTCTGTGGATGGACAGAATGTCTTAGGCTCATTGTACAGTATTAACACTGGCATGACTGATGGAGAAAATAGTAACAGGGTGAAAAAGGTTTGCAGCTGCCCTAGTTTCCAGCATGGTTGTTATTGCAATCTTACGCATTATTCACAGTAACATCCATTTTATCTGTAAGGGTTTATGGTGGAAATAAGATAGGCATAATTTAAAAAATCATTTTAGATAGCAATAAGCATGCAGACCAGCTCCCTGTTATAAACCCATAAGTTGCTACTATTGCCCCCTTCAAAAATCCCCTCAATGATGTCCATAGATTGACCACACATATAGAATGCAAGCCTGTGTTATATTATTCACATATGCTTCAATCCATCAATGATTTGTGATTTTCATTGGATTGGAAGACATCTTTTACAGATATTGATTTCAGTCACTCTGTATTTCTAATTCATAAATTACTGAAGTCCCAAAATATATCAGTAGGAGCTTCACCTTCTAGTAGTTTGCTTTTCTGAATGTAAATGGACTGATTCAACAGTTAAATGGACAATAGGCATGCAATCCATTGTCAATATCTTTCTAGGTTAATAGGACCTCCATGGATCTGGGCTTCTAGAATCATGGGTTCCTTCAACTCTTTGATGAATCATTCTGGCAGGATTGTGGTAGAAGATGCAGTATTCCCATTAACTTCTCCTGATCCCTGTGGTTATTGTTTCTCCCTCAACCTTCTTTATACTAGACTTTATAGTAGACTTGAGAATTATCTTCTCAGTTCAGCTCATTTTCCAGTTGTGCTACCATCTCATTAGTAGCCTTACCTCTCTCAAGATGCATTTGTCCTCGAGGCTGTTCTCCAGATTTGTGAGTTCTTGCTAGAGTCTGCCATTTATTGAGACAATTTAGCCATTCTCACTTCATTTCCAGCTCAACCTATTCTTCATTCTGTTCCACTTCTTACATTGCTCTTCTTCATGCTTTACCTTCCTCTTTTAGAATGTAAGCTCCTTGAGAGTAGGGATTGTCTTGCCTTCCTGTTTTTGTGCTTAGCATAGTGCCTGGCATACAATAAACATTTAATAAATGTTTTATCTTTATAATTGTTATGTTCCTTCAGAGGAAGGTAGGTTTCTTAAAGGCAGGGAACATATGATAGTTATTTTTTTGTCTGTATATCCCTAGCACCTTGCACAAAGTAGGCACTGAGTTGAATTGAATTAATATATACAAGATCAGTGTAAAGGAGCACGCTAAAGCCCACCTGAGATTTAGCTGCATTTGAAAGTATCAGAAATTTAGCAAGCTAATAGCAAAGACAATGATTCTTCCTTCAGGGTTTTTCTCCCATCCACTTGTCCACTGAGGAGAATTGAAGACATTTTAGGGTTTGATAGTCCAAGAATCTCAAATCTCTGAGCTGTTTGATAGGTAGAAAACAATCTTTGCCTAGCCTAAATATAGTTTTTAGATACTGAAATTAGGAGGTATGTGAAATATTCATCATAAACTGACGTGTCCCCTGACAAGAATAACATAAAAAATTGTCACCATCAAATCCTTAGGTATCTTTTGTGTAGAAGGACACATAGTGGGGAGCCCTGGGCGAGGTATAAGACCCTTTAGTCCAGTAAAAGGAACCCTGCTGACAGTGTCTGGTTCAGCTTTCCATCCTCCCCCAAGGGCTCTCAGCCTTCTTGAAAAGTCAGGGGGCAGTGACAACCTGTGTTGTAATTAAAGCAGAGTGATACCAAGTGCTAAAAAGACATCCACACACAATATCAAGTTGTTTATGTGGTCCCATAAGTGCAGTATATAGTTATTGCATGGCAGTGTGCTATAGTTACATAAGAGTATTAGGATATATAAAGCTGAGAGAATTTGGAATAAATGGACTCCATGGTTGACCATCCACATAGGTCCTAAGATCAAGGACTTGGGCTGGTACCAAGATCCTCCAGAGAGCTAGTCCAGACACTACACTTTTGTTCTAAAATATTCGGAACCTCAGACTGAGAATCTTTTGGAGATGAGGATAAACATTTATTGAGCACCTGCTATATGCTAGGTATTGTGTTATGCAAAATAAGGCAAAAGGCAGAGGTCACAACCTAATGGGGAATATACATAAAGAGATACTGGAAAGGAGGGTACCTGGTGGAGGGAATAATAAAGTTCTGGAACAGGTGGTAAAGTTTTTTTTATTAAAGTTTTTATTTTCAAAACATAAGCACAGATAATTTTTCAACATTAACCCTTATAAAACTTTATGCTCCAAATTTTCCCCTCTTTCTCCCTACCCCCTCCCCTAGATGGCAAGTAACCCAACATATATTAAACATGTTAAAATAGATGTTAAATCCAATATATGTATACATATTTATACAATAATCTTGCTGCACAAGAAAAATCAGATAAAAAAGGGAAAAATAAGAAAGAAAACAAAATTCAAGTAAACAGCAACAAAAAGAGTGAAAATACTATGTTGTGATCCATACTCAGTTCCCACAGTCCTCTCTTTGGGTGTAAATGATTCTCTTCATCACAAGATCATTGGAACTGGCCTCAATCATCTCATTGTTGGAAAGAGTCACGTTCATCAGAATTGATCATCATATAGTCTTGCTGACGTGTATAATGATCTCCTGGTTCTGCTCATTTCGCTCACCATCAGTCCATGCAAGTCTCTCCAGGTCTCTCTGAAATCATCCTGCTGGTCATTTCTTATAGAACAGTAATATTCCATAACATTCATATACCATAATTTGTTCAGCCATTCTCCAATTGATGGGCATCCACCCAGTTTCCAGTTTCTAGCCACTACAAAAAGGGCTGCCACAAATATTCTTGCACATGTGGTTCCCTTTCCTTCCTTTAACATCTCTTTGGGATATAAGCCCAATAGAAACACTGCTGGGTCAAAGAGTATGAACAGTTTCATAGCTCTTTGAGCGTAGTTCCAAATTGCTCTCCCAGAATGGTTGGATCTGTTCACAGTTCTACCAACAATGTATCAATGTCCCATTTTTCCACATCCCCGCCAACATTCGTCATTATCTTTTCCTGTCATTTTAGCCAATCTGAAAAGTATGTAGTGGTATCTGAGTTGTCTTAATTTGCATTTCTCTGATCAATAGTGATTTAGAGCACCTTTTCATATGACTAGAAATAGTTTTAATTTCATCATCTGAAAATTGTCTGTTCTTATCCTTAAATGGAAGATCTGGAAGGAGCTCTCCTATGCCCACCACCTTATCCACTCAGGTATGGGAAGGAGCCCAGGACCAGGGTTACTGAGTTGTTAGTTTCAGAGTTAATGTGATCTTACAGAAAGAGGAATTTATGGAAATAATAAGACTCTAGAAGAACAGGCAGGTAGCAAGTGATGAGGTCCTCTTAAACAAAGGATCTGAAAGAAGCCAAGAAACTATAAGAAAGGGACATGCAAGGGGAAAGCATTTTGATGGTTCCTAAGCATGAGTTTCTATCTTTAAGAAAAGTGGGAAAATAATCTATAGACTTTAGAAGAAAGTCCAGAAGTTCCAGCTAATGCTCCAAAAAGAGATAAGTAGGGGAACAGCTCAAAGGGAGTGGGGTGAAGTTATCGCTAGAAAAGACCCATAGAAGAGACCTTGAACCATTAGAGATGTAACCCCTCCATTTTTGTGACTTGGACATCATGCTTCATACTGGGGATTCTATAGGTGTATGTACTCTGGTTCCAATTAAAAATGTGTTTTTGTGGGAGAACAGTACTGGTTTGTGGAAGAAATGGTTTATTACCACCTTTCTCAGTATATCATTTCAGTAATTGCCTTTGCTTTGAACTAGTTGTGTCCTCAGATTGATTATTAAAGATAAATAAATTAGGGGTGGGATGGGTTACTGGCTATGATTTACACACACAGAATATTTATTTTTACTTGTTTCATTTTAAATTTTAAAAGTAAGTTTAAGATAAAATGTTTACATTTCCATCTTGTGATATTGAAGCTCCCTGAAAGCAAGAGTCAAATTTTGTTTTCCCCTTTTTCCTAGCAATGTTCTGTGTGCAACAAGTGTTTAATAAATGTTTTTCTGAATTGAATTAATTGAATTGAATGTGATGATTGACACTCTTGTATGTCAGCATCTCCATTTTGAACATTATTAATATTGAACAGGATTGTAGAAGTAGAAAGTATAGGTGGCAGTATAGAACAGAGATCTCAAACACCTGGGCTGCCTTTCACTGGAAAAACTTCCCAAACTCCTGAGTAGTTTTTAATCCGAATCCCTGAGTAGTTTTTAATCAGATAAAAAGGTAATTAGGAAATGTTTAACTAAATAAATAAAAATCCTAACTGAGTGATCTTCTTTAAAATATCTCCTGTTTTTATAGCCCATTTATTTTCAAATATATTCCTTCTCTGCTCCTCAGAATTTTCAATAAATCAATCTGTAAACATCTATTAACTGGCTATTCTATTCTAGTCAGGATGCTGGTGCTAGATACATGCAGACAAAAAAAGGAAACAATCCCTCCTTTCAGTGAGTTTGTATTCTAGAGGGAGAGACAAAATGTATGCATGTGTGTATAATCAATATAATCAATGATTATGCAGAATCATTATATAAACAATGTATATGGAGACAAATATATGTGTGTATACACAGATACACATATAGACACACACATCCTTTGGATGGGGATCAATAAAAGCCTTATGTAGAGGGCTGCACCTAAGTTAAGCTTAATAAAAATTAGAGCATAAGAGGCAGAGGTGAGAACGGAATCCATTCCAGGGTTACCAGCCAGCCCCTGAGAAGGCTGGGAGTTGGGATCTGTTATACTAGGGAGTCTAAGCAACCACACTACAATCTGTTTGGTTTAGTTGTAGAATGCATGAAGAGGAGTAATGTAAGGATTAGGAATGGAAGGGTTAGTTGGAGCTAGGGCATAATGGGCTTTGTTTTAAATGCTAAACAGAAGAATCTGTAGGTAATGCAGAGTCACTGACTTTATTGAGTAGAAAAGTGGTGTGGTCAGACATGCTTTAGGATTGGCATTTCTGGTATGGATAGGAGAGGGAAAGGCCAATTAGAAGGCTATTTCAGTAGTCCAATTGAGAAATGAAAAGGTCCTGAACTAGAAGCCTTTTAAACAAATATTTAAAAAGAAAGAGGGGGAAAAAGCCAATTCAGTAAAACCAGCCAACCCATCAACCAATAGTCCCCATCTTTGTAACAAAAGAAGGGAGGTACATTTTTTCAAATTTTTTTGCAAGTCCATTGCTGTTTGACCTTTTTGACATGACACTTTATCCCAGTTTTCTCATCTGTAAAATGGGTATAGTAATACTTTTAGAACCTACATCTGAAGACTAGTATGAGGGACAAAAAAGTTATATATACTAAGTGTTTTATAACTGTAAAATGTTTTATAAATATAAGTTGTTAATGGGGTGAATCATAACCTACCTCTGACCGGCTCTTGGGAAATGATTTTTGCTTTTTTAACTAAGGTCCTGGCCTCAGTTTATGTTCTAGGACATGATATTTTCCCCTTCCTTCTAACAGTAGAGGCCTGAAAAACAAATCCAGCTCATTGAGGGTTTTGATTAGTTGGCTTCCAATTAATCTATATTTTATTCTACCATTCTCTATGAAGAACAGATGTTGGATGTGTGTAAATAGGAACTGTTATTTCAAAATCAATTGAAGTTGAAAGCAGCATAAAAGCATTTAGAGAACTTCATATTTTTCTTATTGGGAAAATCCAATTAATTAATTTTTCCTTTCCCCTCGAGCCCCCAGAAGGTTCAATAAAAATGGAACACTCATTTACTGTGGCTGATATTGTCCCACATGTAGAGCCCTTCATTCACAACCAGAGAGTTCTGCATATGAAACTAATTGAACATTTGGGACCTTAGGCCAAAATTGAGTGCACATGTGCTCAAATTTCCACATTCTACTAGACTGAAATGTCCATTCAAGAGCTACTTTAACCTGAGTCAAAACAAAACACAATTTTTTTTTTTACCAAATTCACTGCATGATAGAAAAACAGAAAGAATGAATACTTACTTAGAAATTAGTTTTCCCAGATGAAGTGATATAATGTTAAAATTCCAATTGTTACTATGTTCTTCTCTCTCTTTCATATTGACCTTTGTATAGACAGTCTATATTCCTGAGATCCCAAACTCTAATACATAAATATGGAATTTGAATAAAATAGCCACTTCAGCTTACACCTGTCATTTTAGCTGTTGATTTGTACTTCATATAGATAATGTATACTCAGAGAGTTATCTGTTTGTTCTTCTTAATAGGAATACTTCCACTTGTGGAGATCTTATCCAAGAACAAACATGTCCCACATGTCCCAAAGTAGATGTTTGATGGGTATAAGGAGGCTTCAGAATATTACCAGTGGCTTCCCTATGAGTAATGGTGTAAACCTGACTATTCATTTAGACATGTGGGACTTTGATCCTTTGGAGATCTTTGCCATGATTTATGTAAATCCATGACATAAAGCCAATGGGAAAATGCTAGTGTCAACAAGATGGGTTTGGTGGTAGGGAACTTCCTGAGATCATTGAAAGCACTGTACAACTCCTCACATGGGCCACAAGCTCATTCTCCTGTTCATGTCTTGTAACTAATAATTACTGATCCTTTAGGTGAATTTTTTTTCTTCTAAAATTAACTGATTAGAATTACTGTTATGAAGAAACACTTCTATTTTATACAATCAGAAACAGTGAATAGAAAGAAAAGAACATTTTAAGTTTTAGAACTGGAATGCAATGTGGAAATCATAAAGTCTAATTTCACTTTATAGATGGGGAAATCCCACAGATATCAAAACAAATCAAATCAGACTTTTTGGGTTCTGACTCTTCCTGGACTTTTCCTATTTTCCCAGATTTCTTAGACAAAACTTTCTTCCACCTATCCTAGAATCCAGCCACATTGGCATGTTCACTGTTCTCCACATATGATCCTCCATCTCTCTGTATCTCTGTATTGGCTGTCACTCATTCCCTTCTCCAATCCACCTCTCAGAATCTCTGGTTTCATTCATGATTCACCTCAAATGCCAGTTTTTACAGGAAGACTTTCCTAATCTCTCCAGCTGCTAGTGCCTTCCCTCTAAATTAGAGGTCCTTAACCTGAGAAGGGACACAAACTTGTTTTTAATATTTGGTAACTTGTTTCAATACAGTTAGTTTACTTTGTAATCCATGTACTTTTATTTTATGCATTTAAAATGTTATTATGAGAGAGGTCTATAGGTTTCACTAGGGATTGCCAAAGAGAGTCAATGACTCACAAAAGAGTAAGAACTCTACCCTTTAAGTTTACCTTGTAACTACTCTGTATCTTGATTATCATTTTATACATATTTACATATATAATGATTTTTCTTCCCATTCAAACATAAGGTCCTAGAGGACAGAGACTCTTTTTAATATTTCCTTGTATCCTCGGGGCTTAATGTCTGGCATAAAATAAGTATTTAATAAATGTTTTTAGATTGGTTAATTACATTTATATCCCTTGGCTTTAGCACAGTGCTTTGAATATAGAAAGCACTTGATAAAATGTTTTTTTTTTTCCTTTCATTAATATCTTCATGGTCTCTGCCTTCAAGGAGTTTTAATCTACTTGAAAAACTAATACATAAAAATGTAAAAAGTTAAATAACATTAAAATATGTATGTAATGGGCTCAAGACAACACTGATGGGGATA
The DNA here is from genome assembly GCA_023553655.1 of Myrmecobius fasciatus. NCBI lineage: Eukaryota > Metazoa > Chordata > Mammalia > Dasyuromorphia > Myrmecobiidae > Myrmecobius > Myrmecobius fasciatus. Next base: position 188,625 of record JAJPUD010002252.1, read on the forward strand.
ACAGAAAGTAATACACTGTTAATTGTAAAAAATAAAATAAAATTGCACCAGATGTTAATTGTTTTGATAGTTCACAGAGGGAGACACTTTAGTAGTATAAAGCCAGGGAAAACTTCCCAGTAGAAATAGGCTCTGAGCTTGACCTTGAAAAGGGGTGAGTAGAATTTGGATAGGCAGAAAGATGGGAGAAAGAAGATTCCAGATGGTTGAAATAGGGTAAACAAAATACAACTCCTCAAAGTTCCTGAGGGAGTCTCTGCTGGGATTATGGCCAATATGAGATAAGCAATCTTTCCCTTCACTGTTGATCCTCAAGACTTCAGGGTAACTACAGAGAAACAATACATTTTTCACAGACTGATGATTTCATCCATGTGGATACACCCTTTATTAATGCTGAGCTTCCATGGCTAAAAATGTTTCTCACCTGGCAATCACTGTCCTAGTGATGAGTTTTTCCCAATTGAGCTCAACTGGTAATTAAATGAGAGGCACATAATTGGTCACTGGAAATCTCTGGATATGTGTGAGCTCTCACTGTGATATCATGACCTTCAGGAAATTGGGGTCACCTCCACACCATCATAAATGCATTGAAGTTAAAGTTGACTGGAATTAGGGAAAAAATGTACTCATAAACAATTCACATTATCTATGATAGTTTTTTCTCAAAAGTCAAGCATAAGACTATCATAGAAGGACTTCAGAGACTGGGTAAAGAATTTGTGTGGGCAAGAAATTAAGTTTGGATGGGTTCATGTTTCCACAAATTCCTTTGTCAGTTTGGGAAGATTCTGATCTATATAGCTCTTTAGGTGGCAGCTGGAAGACTCCAGTATAGAAATTCAATTTAATACTCTTCCTGGATATGGATAACAGCAAAGCTATCCCTGCTACTTCTTCTATTGAGCAGACCATCTGGGGATGATTCTAGAAGAACCAGAGAATCATTCATGCCTTTGCCCTGACTCTAACTGTTTGTTGGCTAGAAATCAGATTCTGCTGATCACATTTTAAGTGTCATGGCTGATATTGTGTCCTTTCCCTCCTGTTCCTTGCAGCTCCTCTTAAGACAATCACCTTAATTACTTCAACAGAATTAAACGAATAAAAATCACAATATAAAAAACTTTGAACTATTTATTCTTAATCATATATGTACATATACAAAAACTTGAAAAAACTAATAACAGTTTATTTTTATACTCTGACCCAAGGTTTTGTTTTGTACAATCATCAGACTTTATTGATCTTATTATTATTTCTTAGTCATACTCATCACATTTATTGTCCTATTTTTTCTTTTTATCTCATTTTATTCCTTCATATATCTTTCTGTGTTTCTTTGTGTTTTTCATATTTATTATTCTCAGTGGAGGTAGGTATCATTGGTCATTCTCAATAAATAATCCAAATAATCAGCATTTACTAAGTGCTTATCATATACTGAAGAATCCAAAAAAAAATGATACAGTCTCTACCCTTGAGGAACTTATATTCTAACAGAGTAGATGAGATATGAGATATACACATTTAGTACATGTATACAAAATACAATCAACACAAGGTAAATATGGGGGTGGGGAAAGTGCTGGAAGCCAGAATAATTAAGAAAAGCCTTATGTGGGAGATGGCATATGAGCTGTACTTTGAAGAAAATTGGAATTTTAAGGGATATGGAGATGTGGAATACATTCCAGGTATGGGAAAGAGCCTTTTCTGTTACATTCAGCAGTAATCTTCTAGTAGGCTTTTTTGTCTTTTGAGGGAAACTCTTGAACCATCACTAATGTACCTGGGCTATATCCTTTTCCATGTGTATAATTCAGAGCTGGTTATTCTTTTCCTCTTGTTACATTGATATCTAGAAATGCTTTGAGTCAAAAGGCAACATAGCCTAATAGAGAGGGTTCTGAACATGGAGCCTAGAATACCTGCTTTCAAGTCCTACCTGAGACTTTAATTAGTTTATATATGACTTTGTGTAAGTCATTTGACCCATCTGTGGCTCAGTTTCCTTATCTGTACAAAAACCCAGTTAAACTCAATGACTTCTAAGTTTCCTTCAAGCTCTAAATCTATGGTGGAATGATTTTGTGCCCTGCATAGACATCTATTCTTCCTGCTACCTAGAAAGAAGTAGGCCAAACAAGAGTTTAACACCAAATAGAGTTTCTTCTCTTTCCTAGACAAGATCCTGGTATCTCTTTATTCTTTATCAGAATGTGCCAAAAGGAAATAGGCAAGTCAATCAGGAGGAAAAGTAATAAAATGTGAGTTAAGAGCAAATAAATGTTCAAGAAAAACTCATGTTTTTAAAATGCTTTCATTACTAGTCTGCAACCAATTCTTGCTATCTGTTTTGTGTTTAGAATTTCAAACTTTCCTGAATGTTGCAGGACTTTAGTTTGAAAAGGGGCCATATTGTAATTTGACCTACAGGACATGTGTCTGAAATAAATTTCTTCAGAAATTCAACATGTGTAAATTTCTGTCTGCCCCCCATCCCAAGCACACATGCATACCCCTCTCATTTCAATGCAGTAAACTCAGAAATCCACTTTGCTAGTTAAATGGGATTTAAAAGGCATCAGGTGGTGAATTTAAAAAGCTAAAAACAAAAACCACAGGACCCTGAAAGGCCTGATAGCCCTCTATTCAGAAATTCTTTAAACAAAAGCAAAATCAGCAGATGGATGTGAATACTTTAAACTCAGAGGAAAGGGTTTTCCCCCCTCAGGGAAATGAATGAATTTTTTTGCCAGATGCTTGTAAGTTAATACTCCCTAAGAAACTTATAACATGGATAAACCATATCAACCTTTGTCAAAACCAAGTACTACAATATTTCTATAGCCAGAGACATTAGCACACATGCTCCTCAGCTATGTACCAGGCCACTGACCATTGGACAAAAGTTAGTACTCAATTCCAAAATGGAGAACTCCTTGAATAAAATAAGGGCTCATCAGTGAAGTGACTGAATTTCATCTAAAACATTATGTTCTAATAGAGAACAGAAAATTCAATAGTTGGATTCTCAAACCTGCCTATGGAAAAATTTTGAGATTAAAACGATTGAAAAAAAGAATCATGAAGATGATGTTAGCTTTGTTATTTATTTACCCCTTGAAGGTATGCAAAGAACTTTACTTATGTTATTTCCATTGATTCTGACAACAAATTTGTGAGGTAGAAGCCATTTGGGAGAGGTTAAATGATTTCCCAAGGTAACATAGCTAGTAACTATCTGAAGTAAAATTCAAACACAGCTCTTCTGGATTTCTGCCAGGAGCTCAGAAAAATGTCCATAAATAACTTATCTGATTCTCTATCCATAAGAGAGATTTATTGTTATTATTTAAATTTTATTTCTTTTATTTTTAATTTATGAAATAAAACAAGGATTTCCATAACATAGTATAATAATAACATTGTACATGAAATTATAAATCTGTTATGCACAACTTGCTATTCTTTTAAAATATACAACAAAATTGTCATATCCTTTTTTTTTTCATTTTCTCCTCTCTCCCCAAGATGTTGCTATTAATAATATTTTGGTCTGGTGCTATGATTTCAGTAGAGTAGATCATGCACAATAGAAATTGCTACCATTGGTGTAAATCACCAATTCCAAAGATAATTGATATTGCCTAGGGTTACTTACAAGTTACAAGAAATTACTTGCTTTTGGTCAGATAGTTGATACTGGTTATAGGCAGGTCTTCCTGATTCTAATATTGGCCCTCTAATCATCATGCTAATTTATCTTTGAGTTTGAAATCTTGAGTTTAAATATTGGTTCTGACATACATTATCTTTGTGACCCTTTATGGGCAAATCATTTAATTTATCTGGAATTCCTTTTCTTCATATGCAAAATAATAATGCTAATTATTGTGATTAATAGGTTTGCATTTATAGAGAGCTTGCTATGTTTCAGATTTACTAAGTACTTTACAATTATTAACTCATTTGGTCCTCACAACACTGAGAGAAAAAGTGATATTATTCCATTTTATAGAAAAGGAAATTGAGACAAACAAGATTTTGTGTTTTGCCCAGGGTTCCACAGTTAATATACATTTGAATTGACCCCAGACCTAACACTTATCCATTTTTGCCACCTAACTGTCTAAAATGAAGGGGGTTATGTTAGATGACCCCTAGGATCCCTTCTAACTCTTAAATCTATGGAGGACGGATTCTAGGTAGGAACACATTTTAGACTTTTACACATATGGAAAATGACTCAGCATTAAGTGACTTGCTCTATGCAATAGAGCTAGATATTGGGGCAAGAACTCAGATTCAGATTTTCTAGCTCTAATTCCTGTGTTTTTCCTATTATGCTAAGATATCAGGAAGCTCTGTGTTTGGGGAAAATTCTTTAGAAATCAACTGAAAGACTCATTCTAGTTTATACCTATAAAAAAGTGTATCTTGACAGAAGTCTTTAAGAAAGTGGTGCAAAGAAGTTATCCCTCCTGTGCTTGCTCCTATTAGTTGAATTTTCATGTGTTACCATTTATTAGCTGTTCACTGTTCACTTGGGGGTATTAGTGCATTCATGCATGTCCATTCCTGATTAATGAAATTCCCAGAGTTTAAGACAATGAATAGTGGTGGTCAAAAAGTCAGTGCTATGTACATTGTAGAGCTGAAATAGACAGCCTCATTTCAGAACTGCTTTGTTTTCAAGGCATATTATGTAAAAAATTTAGTAGAATAATATTTGGAAACATCATTTTACATTTAATGCTTTTACTTTCTTTTTTTGAAGGGGAATTGTGATCAGAGATTGTGATCCTTTTTTTTTCTTTAATTCTTTAAAATTAATTTTTAAAAATATAATTCACTTTTTTTAAAAAATTAGGAAGCATTTTTTCTCCTTCACACTTCTGTGTTCTCCACTGGGGAAAAAAGAAACAGAAATTCTGTAACAAATAAGTGGTCAACCAAATTACCACATTTTTCCTAACTAAAAATATGTATTTCATTCTGCCTGTTTAGTTCATCATTTCTCTCTCATGAGGTGGGTAGCATTCTTCATTGGACATCGATTTGATAAGAATCCTTGACTATTTCAAAATTGTTTTTACAATGTTGTTATGGCATGATTTGCTCTCCCAGTTTGCTCACTTTACTTTGTTTTGGTTCATACAAATCTTCCCAGGTCCCCTGCCCTTTCTTTTTTGTTATAGCACAATAATATTTCATTATATTTATATAACTATAGTTTTTCCAATTATTCCCCAATTGATGGGCACCCCCTTAGTTTCCAGTTCTTAACTTTTACCAAAAGAGCTGTGGGAAAACAGAAACATTGATGTGCTGCGAATTTATGGAGTTATGGTTTAGTCCAGTCATTCTGAAAAGCAATTTGAAGCTATGTCCTCAAAGTTACTAAATTGTTGTGCTCTTTGAACTAGCTATACTATTAGACCTATATCCCAAGAGGAAAATGATTTCTTTCAACACCAGTGTGCTCCTGTTTCAACACACCAATTCAAAAATCATTTTATAAGCACCTAGGTATGAAATACACTGTGCAAAGCACTATAATCTCTGTCCTCAAAAAGCTTTCATTCTGTAGCAAATGGTAAAGTACAGTAAGGTGAGATGAAATATTCCATTTCTTTGAGAATTATATTATTTCTGGGCAAGCAGCATAGCCTGAGAACATGTATAGGAATTAGACACAAGTTCAAACTTGATTCTGTTACTCATTCACGTGAATAAAATGCATGTTTCCTTAATGTTAATGATCATTTTATATAAGATGTTACAAAATTAAAATAGTTATTCTGTGTATCTGAATATGTATAATTTTCTGGTAATCATAAAGTCCATTAAATACATGAAAAGTGTCCAGTACTGGAGATCCTGAAAACTGGGACTCTGCAGTCTCCAGTTCTGTGACCTTGTGGGGTTCTTCCTTATTGTAAAGCAGCACACATATGCTAGTCCTTCTCACACCAAGAAGGATGTGCCAAGCCACAGTCAGGGGTAAGTAAGCTTGAGTATTCTCTCTAATTATCCTTAGTACATTGTTGTGTACCAGGACTTCTTAAAATTTTTCCACTAAAGACCCTTTTTTTGCCTGAGAAATTTTTACACCACTCCGGGTATATAGGTATATAAAATAGGTATACAAATCAAACATTTACTGATGATAAACCATAATTTCATGACCCCCACATTAAGTGATGTGACCTCATATGAAATGGTGATTCATAGTTTAAAAAACGTAGGGGTAGATTGCCTCTGTCAAATTTAGAACACAGTTCTTATGCTCCTGGTTGAGAATTCCCTTACCTCTATACTCTCTGCTCTGTCTTCCTGAACAGTCTAGGCTTTTGTACTTTATCTATATTCTTGAACTTCACATCTATTCATGTGTCTCTACACCACTACTTCTGCTATTTCCTACTTAAAAAGTAGAATACCACCTTGGCTATTTCTACAATTGGACCAACCAATTCAGATTGATTTTTTTGCATTGCTTTCTGATTCCAATAGATTTCCATGCAGATCTGACCATAATATTCTCTGATTCCTCATCATTTTTTTTTACATAGTCTAGGACAAATTGTTTACTTAATTTTATTTTTTTTTTAATTTTTATTTTATTTGCATAACATATGTGTGGGTAATTCTTCAACAATAACCCTTACATAGCTTTCCGTTACAAATTTTCCCCCCAACTCCCCACCCCTCCCCTAGATGGCAGGATATCCACTACATGTTAATTATGTTAAAATATTGGCAAATCGAATATATGTATACATATTTCCAAACTTATCATTGGTGTGCAAGAAAAATCTTATCTACACAAACGATATATCAGATAAAGGAAACACAATGTAAGCAAACATCAATCAAGGAGTATGAGAATGTTATGTTGTGGTCCACATTTCGCATCCCTCTCTCTGGGTGTATATGGCTTTCTTCAGTGAACAATTGGAGGTGGTTTGAAACATATCATTGTTGAAGAGAGCCATGTCCATCAGAATTGATCGTCATATAGTACTGTTGTTGCCGTGTATAATGATCTCCTGGTTCTGCTCATTTCACTCAGCATCAGTTCATGTAAGTCTCTCCAGGCCTCTCTGAAATCATCTTGCTGGTCATTTCTTACAGAACAATAATATTCCATAACGTTCATATACCATAATTTATTCAGCCATTCTCCAATTGAAGGGCATCTATTCAATTTCCAGTTTCTAGCCACTACAAAAAGGGCTGCCACAAACATTCTTGCACATGTGGGGCCTTTTCCTTCCTTTATGATTTCTTTGGGATATAAGCCCAATAGTCCTCATCATTTTTATGTTAAAATATTTACGTGTTCAGAATTTACGGTCCTTTATAATCTGGCACCAGACTATGCTCTTTATGTTTTAGCCAAACTGGCTTTCTTTCCTGTTTTTATACCCAAACTTCTATCCTCTGCTTCCATGTCTTTTCTGAAGCTATGTCAAATACCTGGAAAGTGCTCTCTTACTCCTTTCTATTGAAACCCTGGGCTTCCTTCAACACTTAACTCAATTATTACATCTTCAGGAGATCTCTCCTAATTCCCCAGATTAGTAACCTTTTTTCAATTCCAAATACACACACATATAATGTATGTATGTGTATATAGACACACATATAAATATATATAATATCCATTTATATATTTGCATATAATCTAGATTTATCTGAGAACATATTTAGCAGAATGGTTTTTGAAGGCAAGGACTATCTCACTTTTGAATTTGAATTCGTAGCATTTAGTGCAGTACATGGAATGTAGGGAATAAGTATTTATGGTTTGAAAAGACTGATGCCTTTTGTATATGATTGACCACTTTCTTCCCATTCTCTATTGACATTGCATTCTCCACTATTTCTTACCACCTTAATTTGTCCTATCTTCTCTGCTTTGTAACACAACTGTCTACAAACTGGATTAACCTAATTATCAAAAGAGAAATGCTTCTTTTTTGTTGTTTTATTTTGTTTTGCTTCTTTTTCTGGATATCATTATAGGATTCAGCAGTACTCTTCTGTTGTACTTCAATTATCCAAGTCTACAAACTAAAGATAGGTGGCACCATGAATGCACTGGACATGGAGTCAGGAAGATTTGAGTTGGAATCCTGGCTCACATATTTGCTAGTTGTTTTGCCTGGGAAGGTTAATTAATCTCTTTCAGTCTCAGTTTTCTATCTGTAAAGTAGGGATAAGTAACAACTTCCTTCCAGAGTTGTTGTGAGGCAAAATGAAATATTTGAAAAGCACTTTCCAAAATTAAGAACTAAATAAATGCTATCTAAAAACTAAAATAAAACAATCTCATTTCCCTTGTCACATAAAATATCAAAAGATGGGAAAAAGAGTTTGCTTCCATTTTCACATACTATCACCCATAGACAGCACTGGTAGATGATGCAATTTAGAAATAAAAAACATTGTGGACAGTCCGAAGGCCATCATTTAACTACTGCTTTTCTGACTCGAGAAAAGAGTTGGCTTATGGTTTTGACAAACTGGCATTTCAAATAGTACAAAAATTGATCAGAAGTTGCTTTCCTTATCAACTATATTGCAAATTTTCATTTGTTTTCTGTGAGAATTTTTTAAAAAGTGGAAATACATGTATTCATTTGCTTCTAGTTCTTCTCATTTGAGCTTTGGATTACCTGTATTGCTCCAAACCCTGACTTGTAGTAGTTTCCCGATGCAGAAAACACCCAAAGATCACTTTAGATAATATAATATTAACTTTCCTTCTGGTCCCATCCCATTTTTTGTTGCACATCACAAAGTGAAATATGTGTTTAGAACCCAATTCTGCTATGTATACACTGTGACATTAGGCACATCACTTAACCCCTCTGATCCCCAATTTTATCATCTGTAAAATGAGAAGGTTGGATTATGTGACCTGTAAGATCTCCTACTGCTCTAAATTCATATCTTATCTAGTTTTGTAACTATCCTCACATTCCCTTATAGTTAATCCTGTGTTCATCATGCAGCTTTCAGTGACTTGGAGGAATGAGTACAAGTATTAGATGTTGTTGTATTTTAAAATTAATGAAAGGAGGTCCTTTCCATCTATCTTGTAGGGATGATCCATATTTAATTCTTAATAGTGATAGACATTTTAAAAAGCGTATTTTTTTATTTTAAAGAAGAAATTATTCTCTAGGTAAACTTTACGTATTTGTAACAAAATAGGAGGAGGGAAGAGGAATAGGATTTAACCTATTAGCACAATCATCTTAATCACCTTAATTTAGAGACTTCCTTTCCAAAAGGGGGATCAAAGCCTGATTCCCAGGGATTGTATGATCAACTATTCAAAAAAGATTAGTAAGATGGAGTACATTCTAATTCTCCCCACAATAGCCCATTATAGGTTTTGTCTTCAACCCTGTCATACCTACACTTACCCATCTCCTATTCTGTCTTTTTCCTCCTCTTTGTAAGCTCCAAATTTCCTTCTTCTGATCTGAGCATTGGCTGCACCGAACAATTATAATCTATCCATTTCTTGGACATCTGTGTAAATAGAGTAGGTGTCATGAAAGTGTCATCTACCCCCCCAATCCCTTTTCATTATGGGTGCAACAGAGAAATTCAGGAGCAGTAGTCATAGATGGCTTGTGATTTTTATTCCTGATTTTATCATAAGATTTTTCTGTTTTGAACGTCTCTGTAATTCTTGAAGGCACCCAATCATCCTTCCTCTCATTTAAGATCAAAACTTTGGTGTCATTTTTGACTTTTCATTCCACATTTAACCCTTCCCCCAACCTCCAAACTCCATGGCTAATTGGTTGTCAAATTTTATAATTATCTTTTCATCTCTTGCCCAAACCATAAGTAGCCTATTCAGTTTTTATGCCTTAAGTTTCTTCCTTTTCCAATCCATCCTTTCAGCTGCCAAAGTGATTTTCTGAAGTGCATGTCTATGTCACTCCCCTACTCAAGAATCTTCAAGTGACTCCTGATTGATTATAGCATTGAATGCTATTTTATCATCATTTCATATTTTTAAAAAATTATACAATATATATAATTATCATTGCAGTAGCCAGTGCATATCATTTATAAATAAGCAAATATGCATATTTTGGGGGGTACTGATGAGGGCAAGCTAAAGAAGTGTTTGGAGACCCATGATTTGGAGAAGGAAGAAAAGAAAGAAAAAAAGAGATAGTAAATATCCTAGAAGCTTTCTGTACCATGATAACTATTAGATTTGGACCTTCCTAATTTTTCCCTTCCTCAGTTTAGAGTCTGGTTTTACATTATGCCTTTATGAATGTATGGTATGTCTTCAATTATATGTACTACTAGATGGAGGAAAAAAGATCTAGATCAAAAGAGTAATATAATAGCATTGGTCTATTGTTAATTAAACTAGAAAAATCTGATCCTTCTTGAGGTAAATTAAGTCATTCTTTGATTCTAATCCTATATTACTATTTCAAAAAAAAATTACAGCTATCCATCAACTTTTATTTTTTGTTGGACATGTAAAGAACACATGGCTTTGGCTGAATAGTCACTACCTTTTCCTCTCCACCCTCCCTTCCCATCCAGGACTTAAATAAATACTCCTTTACCATCCCACAGAGCATTGACCTAATTGGTCAACTATGGCAGTAATTTGAAAAGTAAATCGACCTTTGGCCTCTTTTCTAGCTCAAAAGAGCAATAGTTTTATGCTTGCTTATCCAACACATCCATAGTCTTCCTTTACTGGAACACTTATTTGTGCACTTTCCAAAAGATGTTAGGACAGAGTAAAATGAACAAAGATAGAATCAGAGCTCTTAATGTCAGTCTATACTTGGCTGAAAGCAGATCTCATTTTGTCAGTCTCTAGATTTCCATTTGGAATATGAATATAATATATTGGTTTGGTTTTTTTTGAAGAATCATTTTGCTCATCTGCTCTATTCTTCTAAGGGTTGGGTTCCTCAATAAAATAATTCCTTAGCAAAACTTTATCTAAGATAAATTGCCCATGAGTTAATTTTATAGAATCTGTCACTGCACATGCTTATTTTTTAAAGGTTTAGTGCATTTGATCACTAGCATGGCATTTACACCTTCTAAATGGATGAACATAGTATGATTAGACACTGCAAGTCTAATCAACCCTCAAATTGTATCATCCTCACCATAACGTTAAGGACATGTGGAATGATGTAGAAAAGTCATCCAGAAGCAGCTGTGTAGTGCAGCATGTGGACAATTAAATGGAGTTAAGAGAATGAATTCAAATCCAACCTCAGACACTTAGTAGCTGTGTGATTTTAGGTGAGCCACTTAACCTCTGCTGGCCTCAATTCCCTGCGCTGTAAAATGGGGATAAAAATAGCATTTATTTCTCAAGGTTGTTGTGAGGACAAAATGAAGTAAAATTTGGAAAGCACTTTGGAGTACCATATAAATAAGTCATTACTAGCAAGTCATTACAGTGAATAGTGGGCAGAATTAGATTTTCTTTCTCCCCATATTGTAGTGAAATTTGACATAAAAATTTAGGTCAGTGTTCTTCATGCCAGAAATTGGGGAAGAGTAGTTTCTAGAGTTCGAGGACATGTCTCACTTTTCCTTCCTTTAAGCACCACCTTAATTTACTTTGTTTCAAATCAAGCATTTGTGAACTGAGAATATTGGAGAAGCATCTGTTTCTGTAAGGTGGTGTGTGTGATATAGCTGAATAAGCTATGACAGAAACTGGAGACAGAGTGGTGCCATTAAAGTGAGCTTGGTTTGACTTGGCTTTCTGCTACATTTATCACCTACTGAGCCATTGCTGTGGATATGCTATAGTATCTACTGACAAATACCACAGGGCAGTGAATGGCACAGTGGAGAGCATGCTGGACCTTGTCAATAAGACTTGATTGAAATCTTGTCTTAGATACTTATTAGCTCTGGGACCCTGGATGTATCATCTGACATTGACAGTTTGCTCATCTGTTAAATAATGATAATAATAGCATTGATCTCCCAGGGTTGTGAGGACTAAATAAGGTACTGTAAAGCACTTACTACAGCAACATTCATAGAAAATACAATACAAATTTAGCTATTACCATTATTATGATTATTGTGTTTATTGCACTTTGGCTCCTTTGCAAGTCTTATGCTTCTGGGATTATGGTATTCCATGATCCCCAGCCATATATCATCACCACAAATATTGGTGTTGAGATTTTGTAGAATTAATGAAAGTGAAGCGGCATTTCCCTAATACCTTTTCAATTCTGGGCCCAGTTTATAATCCACAACTATACCTAAGATATTTATCATTGGAAGTAATTGGGGATGATTAGCCTAGAGAAAATATTTCAAGGATGGGGGCAGGGAAGAGAAAAGGGAAATGTTCCTTGTCTTCAAGGAGGACCGAAGGAAAGATTTGACTTGTTCTCTTTGATTTCAGAGGGTAGAAGAATGTGTGGAAAATGAAAATTGAGTTCGATGTCAGGCAAAACTTCTTAATTCAATTATCCAAGAATGGAAAGGATTGCATTGAGAAGTGATAGATTCCCCCTCCCTTAAGGACTTCAAATAGATGACCACTTATCAAATACATTAGAATGGTCATTTCCTTCATGTCTGGGCTGAACTATATAGTCCCTGAAGATCTTTTAAACTTTGAAACTCAGTTATTTTTACTAATGGACTTCAATCAGTTGCCAGTTCAACTTCGAATTAATATTTGGGCAATATATATTATAGTGACCCATGAAATAAGGAAAAAAATAAGGCAGCAAGGTTTAGTAGCAACCTAAGTATTTGTTGAATTAATAATTATAGGCAAATTTCTTTTTATTTCAAAGGGAAAAATATATTATCTTTAAAGCAATCATGGGATCATCAATCTTTTGGTGATAGACTCTTAAGTAAACAAAGCTACTCAATTGTCTCTCCCCTGTGTTCCATTAAGTACTTTTGTTTCTTACTAAATGAGTACACTTCTACCAAATATGCATGCCCTTGATGGAAGGAAAAAAAATATCACAATGAATTGTGATGAAATGATCCTGATTGACTGTCTTGCCAAAATGTACCCTGATTTTTGAATTCCTGCCAAACATATTTGCAAAAATGTTATCCTTGAAATGTCCTTGATCAATGAAATGAGATACATCTTTTAAATTGCAGCCAACACAATGGCCTCATCTCTTTGAACTCAGTGGGATGGATTGATCATAATGGAGCAATTTCAAGTATGTGCTCCTTTGTGTACTAAGATTATTATCTGCAAATTAATTGAAATGATTAGTTTGATTGGCTGATATCTATCATTCATATAGATATTTAAGATGGCATCTGACCCTTGTTTCAAAAAATCAAATGACAGGGAACAAGTAGGACTTTAAAAAGTACTCAAAGACCTGCTTTATAAGGTGACTGGAAATTCAGTCATTCTCAATAAGGCTATAACAAAACTATCACACTCGCCATACACTAATGGAAACATATGTCCAGAATTTTAAAAATGACTTTCCTTCAAGATAGTACAATGTGACACAGTGGATAACCTTGGAGGCTGGAAGCCTTGAATTCAACTTCAGCCACTGATGCATGCTGTTTGTGTGAATATGGACAAATCCCTTCAAGTCAGGTCATTTCACATCTTGCCCCAGGATGTACTCTATAACTCTAAGTTAAAGAAGAACTGCTGCTTTGCTTTGGTAGAGGGAGTGTCCATATTGGGAGTTTTCTACACTAGTGAAATTATAGGGTTGATGCAATAACACTTAGAGTAAAAATAAAAAACCAAACCCCAAATCATCATTAACAACTACCACTATCTTCTATTCATGCTTTTTAATTTATAAGGAATTTTAGAAATTCATAAATTTTCTCTAGCAGAATATAATCCATGGAAATAGATTTTCTTTATAAACCCAGTTCCTAGTATAATGCCTGGCACATAATAAGCATTTAAATGTTTGTTAAATTGAATTGATTCAAGCCTTGAAAAAATCTCAACTGTATTCAATTTCTTTGTCTAGGGCCTACTGATGGATAAGTTTGCAAAAATGGGTTCCAAATTATTTTTTATCAGTCTGAGAATTTAATGATAAGCATTTCAAATGTATAATACTTCAATATACCTGATAACAAAAGCCCATCAAGTACTACAGTGAAATAGGGATGAGCTTCTCCAAAATGTTCCCAGTCATATGCAAAGAGGATAATGCAGTTTCCTTTCCACAGTTTTCCAGATTTACTTTGAATACAACTTGCTTTTCAGGGAGTGACATAAGCATTTATTAAGTGTCTACGATGTGCCAGGCACTGTGCCAAGAGTTTTACAAATATCTCATTTGATCCTCACAACAACCCTGAGGGGCAGGTGCAATTAAGATCTCCATTTTACAGATGAGAATCCTGAGGCAGACAGATTAAATGACTTGCCCAGGATAAAACAGCTAGAAAGTATATTAATCTGAACTCAGGTCTCCCTAAAAACTCAGTCACCTAACTGCTTTTGAGAAAAGGTAACTACAAGACACCTAAGTTATGGCTTCAAAGCACTATTTGCCAAGATCCACTGTATAATATTGGCAAGAAGATGGACTTTAACTCCAGAATGTGGGTGAATTCTGCCTCAGACTCAGTGAGCAAATTACTTGACTTCTTTCAGCCTCAGCTTTCTCATTGGTAAAAAGGTTATAATATAACCTGTAGTATGTAGCTCATAGTTTTGTGTTTTTAAAGACTGAATAAGATGTCTATAAAGTACTTAAAATTATAGGTTATTAATACTTATTTATCAATTATTAATGCTTATTATTACTTGTTATTAATATGTATTTAGGTACAAACCATTAGAGATTTTTCTGAAAAAATAAAAAAGTTGCCTAAAACAATCAGAGTTAAGAGTAGAAATTAATTTAGAAATTATTTTGGTTGTTTATAAAGTGAGGTGATTGGACTAAAAGTCTATCAGGTCCTTTCCTGCTTTAAATTTATGGTCCTATGATGTTATTTTTTTAAAAAGTGCTTTTATTACACCTACTTCAAAGTCAGAGGACTTATAATAAAAAAATAACTTATTGAAAAGTTTAAATTGAATACAGAGATCTAAGTACTACTTATATTACCATCTCCCCAGTTTCAGAAGAGTAGAGAATGAAATGAACCAAAGGTTTATGAGCAATGATACTTAGGAGTCCTTTACTTTCTCTCCTGGTTTCTGAAAGTCTATGTGGAAGATAAAACCTCATAGGCCTAAAGAGTGAGTTTACACTATAATACTTACTTTTTCAATTATGTTCATCAAACGATGAATACTCAATTTTCAGTAAGAGGGAGAGAATTCAATTTCTACATTGGACACTGAGTAAATCATACCTTTCCTGAGTTTCAGTTTTCTCAGGACTAGAGAGTTTTTAAAGTCCCTTCCAGCTATAGATATCAAATCATTAGTTTCTTTTAAAATTTTTATTATTTTTGGTAAGTCACAGGAAATAGAGAAGATCCCATTTGTAAACAAAGCACTTACACCATATTATTTTTTGAAAATACAAAACCTATGTAAACATACAAATACCCATGCCTACTGTCCTAATTCCCTCCAACTCAGGAATGGTTGGGTCCAATGATGGTAGAAAAAATAACACCTAACAGAATTCAAATCTCTCCTAAAATGGAAATGTGAAAACTGCAGATAATTTCAGTGTTAACAGTGTTAGAGTTCTTCAAATAAAAAGACTAGCTATTTTGAAATAATGCTTTTCCTGTAAAAACATATAAATATTTACTACTGAGGAGTCATGTGAAAGACTTGCAAGAGATGTCAGAAATAGAAGTTCAAGACAAGAAAAAATCCAATCCTGTCAGGTAAGTGTGAAATAAGCAAAGTAGAAAGCTATTTTGGGAGTCTGGATGAAAGTCTTCTAGACCGGCAGGAAGATGTTGCTGTAGTTACAATTAAAAATACTAACGCTTGGAATAATGAGAATTTGGTAGAAATTCATTGCAGCAGAGTTTAATCCAGACTTCTTCCAATAACTATAGTTTTTTGAGATGTTGTGGGTGAGAGATGAAAAGATAAAGAGAAAACACCATCAAGAATGGCTGCACCAGGAGCAATTTATTAGCATAACACTTTTTTTTTCAAGATTTCATAACAACTGAAGTATGTACAAAGTCTTACAGCATTTACACCATAAAAAAGTTTATTAGCTGATGAAGTATATAAGGTAGGGATGCGATGTACTTCAAAGCATGAATATGATAATAATGAAGCAGGCCACTGTACTTTCAACTTTTTTGCTACCACACCACAACTGTCTGCTGAATGACAGTTCATTAAATCATTGGGAAGACACAAGATTGTCTTGAAAGGAGATTGGGAGTGGGGAAGGAACAGGTCTATGTGCTGCACTAACAACCATAAAGAGAAGGGAAAAGAAAAATAAAAAAATCTACATACTGTTGTGTTTCTAAATTTTCTTAGAGCTGTAACGGACGTTCACAGCCTGAGATATAACATATGCAAGACAACATAATCACACCTTTTCCGATATAGTTCAGCTACTGAATGCCTTTACTTTTGAATAGGAGGCTTTATGCTAATATGGCTGTGTGTTTCCATTTTTTTGTTCATGAACTCTTCAAATAGGTCTAACCCCACCAGCTCACCCTTCCCCTCACAAAAGGAAAAAAAAATATGGAAGGATGTATTTGATAACTTTTTTAAAGGGAGAAAAAGAAGGCATTTAGTATCAGCTTTAGGGTCCAGCCATTCCTGTCAAAAGTTTAAGACTGGGAATCTTTGAATAATCAACAAAACATTGCTCCACCTCTCCACTCTCCCATATCAAATGTCCTTTTAACCATCACCTCTAACTTTATTCATCTGCTACTATAAAGGCTCATTTTTTTTCTTGGGATCAGGCTATGTAGACCCAGAGGTATTTCTATACTGACTCAAATTCAAGGCTTGGTTAAATTATTTCTCTTAAAAGAAATGCTGAATGGTTTGTGCCTCCATTCTACAGTTTCAGGATGTGACATGAAAATTTCAGGCAGAAATGGATAAGTATCTTATTTTCCATTCTATTCCTCCAGAAACTCAGATCCCTTCACCCTTGCATAGGCCAATGCATCATTTTTGAGATGAAATCCATTTTCTTCCTCACCTGTTCTTATTACTCTTTCATTTGTAGGCTAAGTGGGCATTATTTAAAAAAAAATAATTACTTTAAAAAAAAAAAAAAGATTCCATTCCCAACTCAAAAGCCAGTACTGTAGTTGACAAATTTTAATTAAGACACATATAGGTGGGCTATAAAAACACAACAACTACATAAATATTGAAGAAGTCATTATGCCATTTTCATGTAAACAGTTCTGAATAGAATGAAGCCCTAACTAGATTCTGGTCTTAAACTTTTGGCAGATAATGTGTATTATGCTCAGCCAGGCTCTGTGGTTATTGTTCAAGTGGAAGCCAGATCAGTTCACATGTTGACAGGCATGCAACTTGAAAACATTGCACAACGGGCAACACAAAGAGATTGGAGAAGTTTACGAAACTTCAAGTAGACTTCACAACCCTTCACAACTGACTATTCACAGACAAAGATACGGTCCTTCCTCATCTTACTATGGGGATTGCTTCCCCCCCTTCTCTCACACATGAGATACTTTCTGGGACTCTCTTGCTTGCTTGATGCTATACAACCACTTGATGATTCGGGCATTTCTCTCGATTGCAGAAATGCCATAGGGCACACGGTCATTGGCACTGTCATCATTCCTAAGGTCGCTGTTGCTGTCCTGAGACTGTTCACAGTCTGAGCTGATCATGCTTGCACTGCGAAAGTTGAGGGATATTATATCGGAGTTAGCCCTTGCAAAGTTTTCCATGCCGAGGTTTTCAAGCTCTTCGGGATCCAAGCCGCAGTAATTAAAGAATCTCTCCACATCTGCATCGACC
Organism: Myrmecobius fasciatus; assembly: GCA_023553655.1. Taxonomy (NCBI): domain Eukaryota; kingdom Metazoa; phylum Chordata; class Mammalia; order Dasyuromorphia; family Myrmecobiidae; genus Myrmecobius; species Myrmecobius fasciatus. The sequence goes on from JAJPUD010002252.1 coordinate 206,605, forward strand.
CGGAAGTATCTGTCACTTAAGTCTGATTTGGACCGCTGCAGGGAGGGTCTCCGGCTGACGCCACAACTGGATTCCACTGTGTCAATTTCAGGAGATTTCATTGTGGCAATGGCAGCCACCTTAGGTTTGGGGGGCAGCGGAGGTGCTGAACTGCTGCAAGGTATTGCTTTTAAAGGTTTCACGCTACTACTCACTTTCCGAATGTCTGATGAGCTATGGGAAACGTGCAGGAAGGACTCTGCTGAGTGTTCCAGCAGCCTTCTGCTAACATTGGAGTTGCTCTCCTGGGGGCTGCTGCGGCCTTGGGTGGGGTAAACCCTTAGGGATTCCGCAAATGAGTGTCGGTTTAGTTCTGCAGAATCCGATCTGTGGGGGGGCCAGTTTCTGGCACTGTGTTTGTGACCTGAGCCTGAGCTGGAGCCCTCAGAACTATTAATAATGTTTTTCAGTATCTCCAGTTTTAAGTTCTCCCTTTGCACGCCACTCTCAGTCTTTGCATTGTTGTTAAACACTTTCAAGGTAGGGCTGCCCAAGGCTCGCTTTGCAGCGGGGCAGACAGGTGGCTTGGCAAGCACGGCTGGCTTCACAGGCTCCTGTTTGGCATTAATGACTTCTTGGCTCTTGACATATTTTGCCTTATCGGCTTCTAGTCTTTCCACCGCGCTAAGTCTTTTGGGATTAGGCTCCGCTTGCCTGCGAAAATAATCTGGTCCTTTGTTCAAGATACGGAGTGGGACTGCCGAGGTGAATGTCACGGCTGGACTGACAGGTTTCACCATGCTACCTGTCTGAAGGGTCTCTGTAGGCATGTTGGGTGGTCTTTCCCCCGCAGCCGTTTTGGATTCTCTTCTGGGCTCTGCTGAACGGACTTTGTAGAAACATATACATTAAGCACGAGGAATAGTGGATGAATCTTTGGAATCTGAGTGTTAGCAGTGCCTCATCTCATCGAGTTCATTAAATGCTACTGTTTCCCCCCCTCCCCTCTTTCCTTAAAGGCAGGCTTGTGTGCAAAGGGCCACCAGACACAAGTCCATTTAAATATGCTCTGCTGATTCCTTTCTTCTCACTGAAACATGTGGGAGTCTCTCTTCCTAGGTCTTTGTGCTCAGCCACAGGCAGGAATCTGAAAAACAAAATAACCAACCAGGGTTAGGATGGGGTGTGACATCATAGCTATAGCAACAGAGAAACTCAGTAGACTCCTTTAGTCACCAGCTGAATTACAGCCCCAGGCGATGCAGGCAAAGTAGGCTGTCTCATTGGAAGCATTCCCACCACCACACCTTTGGATTGTGTGCATCAGCTTCAATGGATGAGTGCACATATGCATCTGAGACAGCCTCTGACAATCAATTCTGCATAGACAGGCTGAAGGGAACAGTAGCTCAATCAAAACTAAGCGGCTCTTCCCGAAGCAAGGAGCCTCCTCGGGTTCTGCCGAACAAAGACGCTGTGTAGAAACATGGGCACTGGAGTCCTAGGGCTAGGAGTGGTATCTTACCTTATAACTTTGAAAATGTCGCTCTGTTTCTGAAGGAAATCTTAATTTGGTCTGGATTGCCCTTTTCAATGCCTATAATCCATTCTTTTTCAATAGAAAGAATGATCCCTCTCACTGACCTCTACCAATTTCTTTATCACACATAAACGTAATCGCTTCCTTTTCAAGTCTCTCCAAAGCAGAAATAATGTCAGAGGTTCAGAAAGGAGGGAAAGATAGAGTGTATTAAAGCATCTCCTTGTAATCCATACATATTCTATTTCAGCTCTGAGATTTTCTCTGGCTGTTCCTCCATTCTTATAATGCTCTGACTCCTGGCTTCCTTCAAGCTCCAGCTAAAATCTCATCTAAAGGAAATCTTTCCCAACCTCCTCCCCCCTTTGAATTCTAGTGCTTTCCTTCTTTTTCTTCCTATTTTTGCTAAATAGAGCTTGCCTGCACATATTTGTTGTCTCACCGTTAGTTTGTGAGTTCCTTGAAGGCATCTAATAGTAGTAAAAAATAATAGTAGCAGTATAGTGCTTCTCATTTAAGTAGACACTCTCACATAAAATGAGTCGGCATGGGTCAGCATGGTGTCCATTTAGGATAGATCTGGCCCTAGAGTTTGGAAGACCTGCACTGAAATTCTCTCATATACACTGGTGGTATGACCTTAAATTTTCAGTGGCCAAAGCAAATATCTAAATAAAGGAGTTGGTAATCTCTTTTAGTGGGAGAAAACTTTAGATAGCAAGTTCTCTAAACTGATGAAATCAATTAATCAAGGATTGTTTATTAAGTTTCTATATCTTTCTATGCATTGGAACTACAGAGTACTGTATTTGTACGTGTACTTTTATTCCAGTACATGTACTGGATAGTACAAAGACAAAATTATAATAGTTCCTGACCTCAAGAAGTTTACAAGTAGGAACATAATTTCTATACAAGGTATAATTTCAATACACTGTCTCTGTGGGGTTTTTAGATTTTCAATGAAACCATGTGTCCAAACTTCTTCACTTGCCCAATCTAAACCAGTCCTTTCCCTTGTAAAGCAAGATTGTATCTTGAGTTTAGTTCATCAAATATTACAAACTGTTTTCTTTGGATAAGAAATTTAGACTGATTAAACTGTTAGTTATAAGGAGAAACATTTTCCTACTTGAACAATTGCAAATATGTGGATCAACTCTTTCCTTATTAATAGAGGATGATTAATTATTATATTGGTCCTTCCCTCAGCATTTGGGCTTTTGGGACTTTCTCACTTTGAAGTATCCCTCTTCCATGAAGGCCCCCTTCTCTTTGTGAGTTCTTTTGGGGGCTATGCCTAAACTGGCCATACCATATTCCTCCTGCAGAGGAGCTTTTGTCTCTATGGACTTTGCCTTCTTGCCCCTGTATGGATACCTTTATACCCTTTCCTTCTCCCCATTCCACTTTACAACTGTTTTCTCTCATTAAAATGTAAACCCAGTGAAGGCAGGTATTATCATTTTTTGTTTGTATTTGTATCACCTATGCTTAACACAGCGCCAGGCGCAACACAAATGCTTGATAAATGTTTACTGCTTGCCTACTAACACTTACTTAAAAGTAACAGTTGCTTTATATATTTAAATTTCAAAACTTGCTACATTATGATTATCAAAATCTTAAAATGTCAATCAATTACGCTTTTTATTGTTTAAAACTTGAGTAAGGTTGAAGAATATCTACTTATGGGAATAGCAAGTAGCTTCCTGAATAACAACAATAACCTCATAACTATAAAATATAATAAACACCAACAATCCAGCATAAGATTGCTGTGAAAGGTTAAGTCAACATTTAAGTTAATACACAATGCCCTGAAACTTATCTTTCTCAAGCTGGATGACTTCATTACCTATCACTAGGTTAGAGAATACATGAAAAAGAATCTGCATTCCAAAACAACTGATTAATGGTCCTTCTAATTTTTAGTACTAGTTTCCAGTTATCTGTACCACCCCTTTCTTCACTTCTTATTTCATTCAGTGTAATAAAAGTACTTGCTTTGGTCAAAAAAAAGAAAGAAAAAAAGTCCACTCTCTTCCTTAACCCCTTCCTAGAGTTTTCTAGATTTGGGTTACTTTGATCTTACATTTTCCCCAGACACAGAATCAGTGACTCTTATCTTCCTAAGAAAGTTGATTGCTATCACCTTAATGCAGGGTTATAATTAGGGAAACTAAAATTTTGAAGGCATTGAACCAAAATGTCAAGTAACTGTTTACCTATTCAAGTAAATACAGTGATATTCTCATAAAAATGCTCCATTCCTATAGTAAGGAAAGAAATAAAGTGCACATTCCTAATAACAAAATTAGAAACAACTGATTTCTCTCCTTGAAATCTTCTGAAATACGTTTTCTAAATACAAACCATCATTTTTACTTTGATGATTAAACTAGACACGACTTCAGCAATCTACTCAGGGGCCTGCCACACTAAAAACATTTTCCTATTCAGGGTCTAAGGAGCCCCAAGGCAACTTCTGCATAAATGATTTCCCCTGAATTTGCAATTTCACATTGACATTTCAGTTCTGTTTAAAAAGAAACCTCTTCTCATTAAGCTCAGAATGTTGTTTGTTGGAACAGATTTGCAATGAAACTTAGAAGGCAAAAAAGAAATCCTCTCCAGAGGAGTATGTAGTACTTTACTTTCACCTGGAAAAGTCGTGCCCCATCTTAATATTTCATGATCCTGAAGAGATTCCAACTTTCTTGAGGAAAAAAAGAGAAAGATGGCAACAGTAGGCTACTGTGAGAATGAAAGACCATCTTTACCAGAAAGGAAGCCACCAACCTGGATATAGAACACGGGAAGATGGAATGCTGAACAATGTGGCTATTCTCTTGCCCAACCACTAGGCTGTTACAGCAAGGTACCATGTAGGGATAAGTCAGTCTCTTTACATAGTGGTATTTGCTAACCCCACTGACCGCAGTGGTGCTCTCCAATTAGCTTGCTTTGAGGGGAAAATATTGAAATTCATTGAAACTTATCAGTATTCATTCTAGTTTTACTTGACATCATCTACACATGGTGGGATGAAACATTTTTTCACTCTGTAGTCAATCTACTGATGATATTCTCTCCAAATTTAATTGGGCTGTCTTTGGATGACAGACAAGTTATGACATCTGAAGTAGAAGCCTTTTAAATCTGGACCAATCTGCCAGAACTTACCCTTCAAATGGAATATTATGTGGCAATCTAGAGTTACTTCTATGCTGTAAGATAGCACCAGAGGATGACTGTTGTGGACTATATTTAAAAAATAAAAATTACAAAAAGGCCTATCATTAATGATTTTACTTTTTTCTTCTTCCCTAGTTCTGGTTGTTTCATTGTCCTAATCAGAAAATTCTGATTATGATCTAATATTTGGACCACAAGAATAGAAATAGTAAGATCTTCAACTTTAGAACAATAACGTATTGCCAGAATGCTCATTTCTCAGTTGCCTCTCCTTTCAAAGATAACATTTACCTACTTATGCAGATCACAGAAATGTTATAAGGATTAATAATAATTCAGAAATAGATTGGAAGAGTTTTTCCTCTCTTGTTTTATTATTAATAGTTGCTCTCCTTCTCTGTAGTAGACTGAATTTGGTAAGGGGTCATAAAGGGTACAGATGAGAAGAGTGGCACAGAAGAAAAATATGCTATAGCATTATGAAATAGAATCCCCAGTGCCTGGTTTGTTTAATGCCTCATGTTTTAGGAATGATTTAGTGAACAAAATTAGAATAATTACTATGTTCAGTCCAGTGTTAAATGCTGAGGGCAATTAAATAAAAAAGAGAGAATCCTTAAATCTTCAAGGTGCTTATATTATATTGAGGAGATACAACAAAAACATGGAAGAACGAGTAGCCATGAGTGGACATTTGCAGAGAGCTAGATTAAGATTTGATATAAGGAAAATCTTTATCATTCAAACTATGGATCAGGAGACAGTGGTTACCTTACTAGAAGTATTCAAGCAAAGGCTGGATGAGCACTTGTGGCTGTGTTTCATTACAGTTTGGATTAGATATCCCTTGAACTGTGGCATTTTAATTTTCATATCTCCACAACCTAGCACAGTGACTTATTCAGGCTAGGTAAATGTTTAATTGAATTGCAAGGAATTCTCCTTGGCTTCAGGGGAGACAACATATGGCTACATTCTGAAGTGGTCAGGGAAAATTTCTTTACCCTTCAGATGGCCCCTGAGGGATGGGGTGGATAAGATTTTTAGATAGAAAGGAAAGAGAATTCTCGGCATGCTAGGGAACTAATCAACAAGTCCATGAAAATTAAATAAAACAAACTTCCAAAGAATTGAAAAAAACAAAAACAAAAAACAATGCTTTCTCACTGGAAGTAGGAGAACTATTAATTCCTCATTACTGGAGACCTTAAAGTAAATGTTAAATACTTATAAATATTTCTATTCAAGCCTCAGTTAGATTAGAAGATTTCCTCCAGCCAAGCCTTCTGTATTCAATTCCTTTCAGGCTAGTACCTTCACTTACCATCTGAGAATGGACTTCATCCTTGGAGTGACCTCCTGGACTGTGAGAAGCCAGTTTTGACCCCATCTCAATGAGTTTTAGGCCTCCATTGTACTTCTGGGACATCTCTAGAAATATTACCATGTCCAGATACATATTCATCCCACTTCCTGGTTCCATTTATGTGTAGTTTCTACTTCTTAAATTGTAAGGTCACTGGGGGCAGGGATTTTCTTGCTTCCTTTTATTTGTATCCCCAGCACTTAGCACAGTGCTGGCACACTATAGATGTTTATTTATTTATAGCTGAGATTCTACTGCAGAAGCTATTCAAAGCACCACCACTGCCTGGTGACAGTTGTAGGACAGCCTCAGATTCAAGTGAAAAACACACTGAATGGCTACACTCACTTAATTCAACACCCCAAGGTACAATCTGAATTGTGAGGCTACTAAAATTCAGATCAGTACCTCAGATTTCTAATATAACCGAATGTCAAGCACAATTAGCATTTACAAAATTAGAATGGCTATTTCATTTTGAGGTAATTTCACAGAATTTTAGGGCTTGAATGGATTTTAAAGAGTATTTAGTCTGTCTCATTTTCTAAATGAGTAAAAGGAATCCAGAAAGCTTAATGAATTTATCTAAATTCAAATAATATTGAACTGTTATTTGCTTATTAATTTTTGGCATAATAGTCTAACTTAGCTAGAAGCCAATCCCTTCTGTCTATATTCTTTTTGTTCCAATTTAGACAAATAGATCCAATATCTTCATATTATAAGCAAAGATAGTACTCAAAGTTATTAGTTGAATATTTAAAAACAAACATTTGAATTACTTTAAAATTTAAAAAAAGGACAAGAATATTCCATTCTACAACTTAGGGGTATATCCTATTTAAAATAGCCACACAAAACCAGCCAATGTTTATTGAATACCTAATAGACAAACATCATGCTGGGTGCATCAAGTAATACAAAGAAGGATAGGCTACTCTCTCAGATGGTCTGAAAGAATTTACAATCTATATAGGGAAATAAAACACATGGATATAAAAAGCTAACTAACGAAATAAAGCTATGCATTGTTGCCAAATGAAAGAGCCAGACAGTAAGGGCCTCTGAAATTTGGAGATGGATGAGAATGCCATGTTCTGAGGTGGTCAGGGAAAGTTTCATTACCTTAAGATAACCCCTAAGGGATGGATAATATTTTAAATAGAAAGGAAAGAGAACTACCTGCATGCTGGAGATGGATGCTGGTTTGAGCAAATTAATTAAGTAACTGCCCAATCAAGAAACATTTATTAAACAGTAATAGTATTCCAAATGTCTTAGTGCAATTTAAAGCACTAAAACTTCCAAAATAGAAATGCTACAAAGTTACAAAAGAACATAATTTGAAAGTCTGATTATGAAAAATGTAAAAATATTCATTTTTCTTATTAAAATTCAACATAGTCACCATATTTGTGCTATATGTCACTCAAGTTGATTTTTGAACTTTTTAAAAACTGTCATCAGTTGCTGCTCCATGAAGGAAAGTATTGCATTTGTAATCTTAGCCTTATGATCATTCAAAGATTGAAAATTTGATACAAACATGACAGTTTGGACATGACCCCACAAGAAAAAAACCTAACGAAGATAGATCAGATGACCAAGGTAGTTAAGCAAGAGGATATTCTGTACTGATCCATCAGTCTGAGAAAGTATCATCTAGAGAGTGGTGCACAATCAAAATACTCCATCTTGTTAAAGTAAAAAAAAATATTCAAATTCAGAGAATTATGGAAGTACTTTTAAATATTAGCTTTTTAAAAAGTTTTCATATGTCTAAAGTTACTGAAGCTTTAAAACTGCACTCATTCTTATGGGACATCCTATATAGTCCTGGCAGAGGGCTAGGTGAAAGTATGACAATCTAAATAAGAGAGACATGGTCTATGATCTTCATGCAAACGGAAGTCATGCTCAAAAACCAAGTTCTCTGGGATGTGATTTACTTTGTTAATAATGACTATGAAAAAAAAATAATGACTTTGAGAACTTTTAGGAATCTATAGAACCATTCCACCTTACATGTATAAAATAATTTGCTAACTTTTAAATTAATAAATTAATACAAAAATCAACCCATCCATGATTTAGCAGAAAATAGGAATGGAGAGGTTCTTCCTAAAGCCAAGTCCAGAAGTACTCTGTTTATACCACTCTTATTCTATATTCTATCACTACCTTTATAAATAGGTAGTGATTCTCTCTCAAACCATGGATTCATCCTTAACTCTTTTCTCCCTCTACTTCCACATCTAAAATCTTCCATTAACCCTATATATATATATAAATTCCTTGCAGCCATGTTTGAACACAACTTCACTTTGTAGACAATATTCCTCTTTTATTTTCATCATATTTTCTCTTTGCCATTGCTTTTTTATTTATCAATCTATATTTGTACTATTACATTAGCATTCCTATTTAAACTCTCCTTTCCCAGTTAAAAGGTATCCTCACACTAATGAATCTTGCTTGAGATCTATTTTATAAATTCCATTCTTTCTGTAGAAAACTTTCTCCCATAGGATAAAATCCCTATTTCTTAGTCCAGTATTCAAGAGTTCTCCCAATATGACTTATGCTTAGTTTTTCAAACTGCTTCCTTGATTATCCTATTCTTGGTCAATATCCAAATATCCTATTCTTTGGTCCAACTCAGCTGGTTTAACTATATACTATACACACACATATATACACATACACACACACACACAACTATATATACATATATATATATATATATATACTTCATCTATACCATATCTAGAAGATATGACATAAGTTGAGAAAAGTTTAAAATACCATCTTTTGCATTAAACTTCTAATGTAAGAATGTGTGACCCAATAGTTTCTTCATTTTATCAATGATGCATGTTTGCCATTAGCTATGCTAATCATGAAATCACAGACCTCTGAAAACTGGAAATATTTTATTCTCTGGTGCTTCCAAGTCTCCATGGAATCTCTCACCTTTATTTAACTCCACAGCTATTCTCTACCATCTTAAATGATGCCTATTTTGGAATAAATACCCATTCTGTTAATACTGAATCATTTGAATTATATTTCCTTAACATCAATGAAACAACCTGAAATACTTATGAAAGTTAATATAGAATTAGTCTGATCAAAGTATGACAATTCATTTTGCTGAAGAGAGTATTAAATAGTATATCCAACAGAATTAATGGAAATCAATTACATTTTCTCTGTATGTTCACATAATCCAACAACACACACACACACATGAACTATTCACTTTGTATTACTAGATACAGCTTGGAATTTCCTTATAATAAACTTTTATTTTTAAAACTATTTTAAAAAGTAATATAGCATTGCATAAAATTTCCAGCTGGGAACTTTTGATAAATTGTTAATAATATTCTGGTTATCACAAAAAGAATAAATTCACATTTCAAAGCAAAACATCTAAAATTTACTGGCCAAAGAAAGTAAATATCATCCTTTTTGGGAAATTTTCACTTATCTATTCTAATTAACAGAAGGTTTCTTCTATCCTCAGTATCTCTCCTTGCATTTTAAAAACATGACCCTCTTCCTACTGGCACAGACTCAACAAGGGTAACTTGTAAATTCCATTTTCAGTTGAAGAATAACTTGCAAGGAATGCAAAAGGGGGAGAGAACAAAAGCCAAGAAAAAAATGGAAAAGGGACAATGAACCATAAGCTAAAATGGGAATGGATTTAAATTCACACTCTGTGAAGCTACAAAGCCACAAGGTCAATCAACTGGAAACAGTAAGTCAAAGCCACCATCCTTTTCATGACCTTAACTTTTTTTTTTCAATTACTAAATGATAAGTATCTTCTTTCTCATCTCCATGATAAAATCCCTCATCCATGCTGCAATCATCTACTAATCTGACAATTGAAACTTCTCCTTACTGACCTCCCTAATCTTTCCGTTGGCAATTCAATTTGAAGTCACAAGTAAAATAATGTCCCTCTCTTCCTATCACTGTGTTCCCTTTGAATTTGGTAGACTGATATTATTTTCCTAAAATCATTTAAAGCTCTTATGTGTCTTTAAATTTGGCACTACTAAACTCTTTGTGGTAGCAAAGAATTGGAAAAAAGAGTGGATACCCATCAATTGGGGAATGGCTGAACAAGCTGTGGCACATGAAGGTAATGGAATATTATTATTCTATAAAAAATGATGAACAACCTGATTATAGGAAGGCCTGGAAAGATTTACATGAACTAACACTGAGTGGAACAAGTAGAATCAGGAATACATTGTACACAATAACAGCAAGAATGTGTGATGCTCAGTTATGAAAGGCTTGATTCTTCTCAGGGGTTCAGTGATCAGAAGCAATTCCAATAGATTTTGGACAGAAAATGCTATCTGCATCCAGAGAAAGAACTAAGGAGACTAAATGTAAATCAACACATGCTACTTCTTTTTTCTGTTTTTTTTTTTAAATCTTTCCCATGGTTTTTCCCTTCTGTTGATTTTTCTCTCCCAACATGATTCACAAAGCAATGTGTATTAAAAATAAATAAACTTACTATAATAAAAAAAATAAACCAAATTGCTTCATTTCAAAAAAATTGGCACTACTAGACACTCACCTTGGGAACTTCCATCCTGGAGCCATGCTGTCTTGACTGGAAAGACAGAACAGAAGCACATGGCCTACTGTCTCCAGCTTCACATTCTACTTAATTATCTATCACAGACATTGTGTTGTCAATCCCTTGTCATCCTACAGCTGAGAGAACTCTGGTCTTAGAGTCAGGAAGACCTGAGTCCAACACACACTTTACCAGCTATGTGACCATGGACAAATCACTTAACTAAGTTTTGTTTCAGACCTGAAATTGTGGCATCTACCTGATAGTGGTGAGGCTTTTGTAATACTAAAAGTGTGATATAAATGCCTATTATTGTCCCCAATGCTGCTGCTCCCTCTAGTCCACAGGATCTGCAGACACCACGAGTGAGGTGCAGTCCTGCCTGGTGAGTCTGTACGTGCAGATGAACACAGTCACACACAGTGCTTCATCTCCTTGCTGCTAACCTCATCCCTCCCTCCTTTTTCAGGTACCACTTTAACAGGAACCTGTAGTGGCCATTAGGTAGCACAGTAGATAGAGCAATGGGCCTGGAATCAAAAAGATCTGATTTCAAATCCAACCTCAGACACTAGTTTTGTGGACTCTTGGGGAGGTACTTAACTGCTGTGTGCCTCAGTTTCCCCACCTGTAAAAGGGGGGGTATTAATATCACCTGTCTCACAGGGTTGCAAGGACTGAATGAGATAATTATAAAGCTCTTGGCACATAAAGCTCTGGTGGCTAGTAGGTGTTTAATAAATACTTATTTTTCCCTTCCCTAATCTTATCAATGTTACCATTACTTTTAGAAAAGATATCTTAGTTGATTCTCCTAGGTCTTTGCCGTTGTACTTCCCCATTTGAAGGAAAAGACCAATTACCTGTTTCCTTCTACACAGATGGGACCAGTCTCTGCTCCTCTAAGATCCAATAAGACATTACCTTGTCTTAGGCACCAAGTCTATGAGTATAGGTGTGAGAAAACTTCCTTCTTCTGCTTCTTTTTGAAGTCACTCCAATTCAATATGCATTTATTAAGTATATACTAAGCCACAGGATTATGACAAAAACAACATAGTGTCTGCTCCTAAAGAATCATATTCTTGGGGTGGGAGAAGTGAATTAAAACAAATAATAACTGAGGGGATACCAATAACTCTGTGTATGATAAGTGTGTGTGTGTGTATATGTGTGTGTGTGTGTGTGTGAGAGAGAGAGAGAGAGAGAGAGAGAGAGAGATCAGAAACACCTTGTGTGAAGTGGCCCTTATAAAGAATTATAGAATCAGAGAGGCAAAAAGGAAGACTGTAAGGTGGAGGCCATAATAAAGCATGAAAACTTAAGGATGAAAATTGATGCTAGAGAAAAGAGGGCATGTATTACAAACAGCAAATAGGTCAGTTTGATTGGGGCATAGTAGGTGGGGGGAAAAAGAGGACCACGTCCATAAAAGCAAGGACTGAGTTTTATCTGAACTTGGTATTTTTCCCTCACTTGTCAGATTTTGCATACGAGATGCTTAATAAGAGTTCAATGATGGAAAGAATTCAGCCTTCACATACTTAGAGTTTTATATCCTGTCACCTGTCTACTCATTAACTCCCTTTGTTTCTTCCCCTTTCCCCCATTAACTCCCTTTGTTTTTTCCCCTTTTCCTCATTCTCAGACTTCTGACCACTTGCTTTAGGACCCTTGTGACTAACTCTCAGATCTTCAGCTTTCTTGCTAATTGACTTTTTATTCTTTTGCTGGACACTTGGTCTACAAAGGATAAACCACCTACTCAATTGTACCAAGACTGATTCCTGGCTCTGACTCTTACCCATGAGTTTGCAAGCTGATACCTTTTGACTTATTACATCATAATCTTCCAATCTCAGATGTCTAATATGGATCTATTAGCTGATGTCCTGGTACCAACATTCACCTGCATTAGCATTTGGTTTCAGACTTTCCATAATGTACGATCAGAGAATCATCAGCTTAGAACTGGAAGGCACGTTAGAAATAAGTTGGTCCAGCCCTCTCATTTTAGAGATGAAGAAATGGAGACCCAGACATGAAGTGGCTTGTTACAGGTCACAAAGGAAATTGGTGGCAAAGTGGGACCAGAATTCAAAGCTCATAACTCCAGGGCTCTTTCTTATAAACCACACCGATCCTCTATATTTTAATTATTCCACTACTGTCAAATGACAGTACTTATATTAATTCATATAAAAGTGAGAGGTTACTGTTGGGCCATTTTGGCTGAAAAGTTACCTTCATATGACCCACTTTGTACTGTGCCTGCATTTCAATTGCACAGGGAATACAGGGCTTCTGAGATTAAAGTCAGTAAAATGTCCTATGTGAAAAAGAGAAATCAAATATGAAAACAGGTAACTAGAAATAACGTCATATTCCTATACATAATAACAATTTAATACATCTTCATCTTTAAAATTTTTCTACTGTTGTCATCTTATATCACTTTGGGAGATTAACTCTTTCTTTCTTGGCAAGCATTTTGTCCTAGCTTGTAGATTTGGGAATGATTTAAATGAAGATGCTTCTCCTTTAAATATTGAAAATGAGATGAAAATTCAGAAAAATTACCCTCTGTTTTGAATTCAACTTTCTTTCTCAGGCATAAGGTGAAAATGTTCTGCCATTTCCAAATGACAGTGTCATAAAACCAACAGAAATGGCCAAATAGCTTCCTTTTAACCTATAATTACAGAAATAAAAACTGCAATGTAGCTAGAGCCAAATGCCATTTAGAAATATTAGAAGAACACAATGAGCTCTTTAATGAAAACTACTACATATAATTAAGAAACAGGACTGCTAGAATTCTTAATGAAAATCCAATGAGTAGCTATATCTGGACAAATATAAAAAAAAGCCATCGCTGCCAGGCATATTGCCATTCTATGCCCAGCTCTGAGATATTTTGTTTGTCAAAGCTTTCCCATCAAGTAGGTCTTATTATATCATGAATATATAATGAAAGCTAAAGATCCTTTAGGCAAATATTATTTGAGAAAGGTATTCATCATTCTCATGGGAGCTTATGTGCCTACCTCATTAACTGATTTGTTATTAATCTTAATGTTGCTTGTCCTTCATTCTGGAAGAGGACTAAGATATCAGGGAGGGGATGCCATGCCATGCAAGTGTTTAAATGACGGAGGGCTGTGGAAGGTCACCTGCCTCACTTTCCCTTCCAGGGCCATCTGGGTCCAGTGGTCAGATATAAATCAAGATGACTAGAATGTTCTTTGCATAACATATTATTTAAGTACAATTCATCATGGAATCTAACAATTGAAAAGGTTTTGTTTTGAAAAATCTTTTTCAATGCTGTTGTTGTTGGACCATTTTAGTCGAGTCTGAATCTCTGTAACTTCATTTGGGGTTTACCTGACAAGGTACTAATTTGCCATTTTCTTCTCCAGTTCATTTTATAGATAGAGAACTGAGACAAACAGGGTTAAAGGACTTAGCTGGGATAACCCAGTTATTAAATGTTTGAGGCTAGATTTGAACTCATGAAGATGAATCTTCCTGATTTCAAGCCTACTGTTCTATCTTCTGTATTACTTAGCTGCTCCTTTCAATGGTGTAATAATGTTTGTAAAGACCTTTACAAATATTATCTCATTTTATCTTCATAATGGACCTGGAAGGTAAGTGTTATTATAATTCCCATTTTACACATGAGGAAATTGGGGAAAACAAAGCTTAAGTGGAATGCTCACATGACTAAGTATCTGAGAATGAATTTGAACTTCGGTCCTCCTGTTTAAGGGCTGGTGCTCTATCCACTGTACCACTTAGCTGCCCCTAAGTCTCTTTTCTATACAAATATAGCAAAAACCCTTGATTTGCATGATCACAATATATAAATTTCTACAACAGATTTTCTTATTTCTCATATTCTTTATCTCTCATCATTTGCATAGTGGTTTTTAAAAATTTTTATTTATTTTAGTTTTTATTAACTGCATTTCCCAGTATGCTAAAATTCTGTAACAGGCTAAAAAAGCACCCCATTATATGCAATGAAAGTCAATATTGCAGCTTATATAAGCTCATTTTTAAAAGATATTGTTCACTCTACTCAAGTCCTTCTCTGTTCCTGCCATATTAGGATGAGGTGAGAATCCTTGGTCTTTCCAGGCTATTCCAATAGACTGCAAACTCTGATGGATCCTACCATACCCAGGAAGCCTTCATATATGGATATCCGTTCTTTTAGAAACAGTCTTGTTAAATTTGGAGAGGCTTATCACCAACCTGGCCAAAGGGAATGCATTTTTGGCCACAAAAATAAAAGAAAAGAAGGTTATAGAGGAGACTAGAATCTATTTTGTAGAGAGACTATCCCAACCAAGGAGCTTACTGACCATTGAAATACACAAATACATTTTCTGGCAGGATGGATTTCAGTAACCCAATTTTATCATTCTCAAGAGATAAAATTAATATAAAAATAAGACTATTCTTTCTTTTCTCTTCAATAAGGAAACATTTCTTTTGCTTTAGATATTTTCAAGTGAGCCAGTAGTATTCACCTCTTGCCCTTCTTTAGCTTCAACTCTCCTCCCTGGGAAACCACTTAAAAAAAGTAGTTCTGATTCTAAAAGTTAACTTCCACCTTAATTTAAGAAGAACATCACAGTCCGTTGGAACATTTAGGTTATGAGTGCTGTTGTAGGGCACCACCATTCCCAAACTAATAACTAGGCCTCATGTTTTTAGAATTACTTTAACTATCTGGAATCCTTAGTTTTATGGGCAATTGAAGGAGCTGCTACAATGCTTACAATAACTAATACACAAAATCTTTAAAAGATTTAAAAATTTATAATAATGTCAAAGAATAAAATGTGCTTGAGACAGATAATTGAGTTACAAGGAAAGTGTGATTGATATGCTTATATTTTTTGGAGAAAAAGTAAGGCAGCATTTTATGGGAAGGACAGTAGTTCACAGTGGGCAGTTTAGAGAAATGAATCAAAAGAGTTACTATATTATAAAATAACAGACACTTGTTAATAAATATATGTAATATTTCACTTGTCCTCAAATGGTACAAATTTGATTTATTCAAGTTACAGTTTGTAGACAACTCTAATACCTTTTTTTTTTTTACATGCTAGATAGGATAAATTATATGACAAGTACAATACATGTATACATATCTATACAGTTATCTTACTGCACAAGAAACATCAGATCTAGAAAGAGAAGAAGAAAAAAAACAACCTAAGAAGGAAAACAGAATGCATGGAAATATTCACAGAAAGCGTTAAAATGCTGTGTTGTGGTTCACTCTCAGTTCCCACAGGCCTCTCTCTGGATGTATATGACTATCTTCATCGCAGCACAACTGGTTTGAATCACATCATCTAATACCTTTTTTAAAAAAATCTTTTTAATATCTAATTTTTGGATATTTCTTTGTTCACAAGCCCCTCTACCAGCCCAAGGGAATGGGAAGGAAATGTAAGTTAAATCAGGAAACCACATCACTTGCTAAAAACTAAAAATATGGTGACAAAGATAGTAAAAAGTAAAAAAAAAATTCTATTATCTTCCAATTTCCTTTTTCTGAATTATCCCTGTCACTTTATACTATGCATATCTTATTATTCTGCTATAGGCTAATAACAGGGATAGACCCTAATACACAACCCCCCCACCAACAATCCCCCCAAAGCAACATATGTCTTTATTGACATGCGATGTAGAGTTCAACACAAGAATTTTTTTACACTGATCCTTCTTAGGTTGCTAACTTTCACTGAAGGGAACAGATATGGAATATGTAAAGTTTAGAACACAATGTTTATCCATTTGAAGCATTCAGAACACATACACTGTGTGTGTTTGTGTGTGTATACACACATGTGTATGTATACACACATATAAAATATCTCCTCCTTGGAGAATATAGTATGTGAATATCCAGGAACTGCTTATTCACATTTTTGCTAATGCATCAAAACCACATTGTGCTTAAAGACGAACAGAGAGCAGAAAAGAGAGCAAAAGATTGGATTTTAGAGCAGAACCAATAGGATTACTATGGAGTGTAACTGATACTTGTTTAGTTCTTTTGCCAGTCAACACTAAAGATTCTTTTTGTATCTCTTGGACTGCTGTAAGCAAGCACACAAGTGGCTATTAGAACAACCAGTACTTTCCTGGAATGTATTTTGCAAACAGAGGATGTCCTTTCCAAGGAGAACGTTTGAATTGGGTTTTAGGATAAGTATTGAATGAAAAGGGGAAAATATCAATTAAAAATGTGCAGATGCTTAAGAAGATGGAAACAGCCACCACCTTATTTATGGGAAGGCTTAGCAATGAGGAAGCTAGGAACTTGAAGTTACGAAGGCCTAACATCCAGCATTAGGCACTTACTTCATTGTGTAATCCTGGAAAAGTCACTTAAGATTTTCAAGCTATATTTTCCTTTCCTGCAAAGGAAGGTATTAGATTCAAATGACATTTAAAGTCCTTTTTCTCTTTTGGGTGTGAAAATTCTAACTCCAAATCTAGCATTCTTATTCCCAATAACAATAATTTGAAAGTGCCTGAAAAGGTGGTGTTTATACTTACTATACCTTCACTTTTAAGTTTTAGATTTTTGGATTCAAACATTTTGATCCAAGAAAGAAAAACAGATCAGAACCATTGCTATGTTTGTAGGGGTACTAATGAGGAGTTATATGTAGGAAAAAAAGGTAAAAAGCAGCTAACAGGGGCGGAGCCAAGATGGCGGAGTGAAAAGGTGACTTTCTGCCTCTCCTCCGATCTTCTCTCAAATCAACAATAAAATAAGCCTCCGAACTGATCTTCAAGTCAACGAACTCAGAAATATATGGGCACAGCTCTCTGGATAACTTCATATCAGGTTAGTCAGACTCGGACAGAGAGATAAATAGAAGACAACTGCGCAGGCTGGAAGTGAGGGTGGGACTCAGCTCAGCTCATCATGGAAGAAATTCCAAACTCCAAACTCCAAATTCCAAACACCTGGAGTTTATCTGAGGCACTCGGGACACTCTGCCCTGATTGGGGGCAGGTGTTCTGGCAGATTTGCCTTCTTTAAGGAGTAATTCGGCCTTAGTCCTAGCCCCCACCGGCTCAGCACCTTAAGTCAACTCGCCGAAGTGCCCCAGGGCAAAGCTTTTTGCAGCCGCCGCTTTTTTTCCCCTACCTTAAAGAGATATCCACACTGTCTAAAAAAAAAAAAATATGATGAAGAAGCAAAAGAGAGCTCTCACCATAGACAGCTTTTATCAAGGCAAAGAAATGACCCCACAGCCAGAGGTTCCTTTAGACAAAAATCCAGAGAACATCAGCCAGGACCATCACTGGTCCCCTTTTCCAAAGGCCTTTCTGGAAGACTGCATAAAGAACCTCAAAAGAGAGCTGGAGGCTAAATGGGAAAATAAACTGAAATCAGTGCAAGAAGGATATGATGCCCTGCAAAAGAGATATGAAAAAGACACCAATTTATTAAAAAATAAAATTAGTGAAGTGGAAAAAGAGTGC
>JAJPUD010002252.1:229829-242088 GCA_023553655.1 Myrmecobius fasciatus
AAATTGGAAATTCTAAAAGTAAAAGGAGAAATTAATAAAATCGAAAACAAGAAAACTATTGAGTTAATAAATAAAACTAAGAGTTGGTTCTATGAAAAAACCAACAAAATAGATAAGCCTTTAGTTAATTTGATAAGAAAAAGGAGAGAGGAAAATCAAATTGTTAGTCTCAAGAATGATAAGGGAGAACTTTCCTCCAATGAAGAGGAAATTAGAGCAATAATTAGGAGTTACTTTGCCCAACTTTATGCCAGTAAATTTGATAATCTAAATGAAATGGAGGAATATCTACAAAAATATAGATTGCCCAGGTTAACAGAAGAGGATATAAATTATTTAAATAGCTCCATATCAGAAAAAGAAATAGAACAAGCCATTAACCAACTCCCTAAGAAAAAATCGCCAGGGCCAGATGGTTTTACATGTGAATTCTACCAAACATTCAAAGAACAATTGATTCCAATACTACACAAACTATTTGAGAAAATAGGGACAGAAGGTATACTGCCAGAATCCTTCTATGAGACCGATATGGTGCTGATAGCTAAACCAGGTAGGGTAAAAACTGAGAAAGAAAACTATAGACCCATTTCCCTAATGAATATTGATGCAAAAATTTTAAATAAGATATTAGCAATGAGATTACAGAAAGTCATCCCCAGGATAGTACACTATGACCAAGTAGGATTTATACCAGGGATGCAGGGCTGGTTCAATATTAGGAAAACTATCAGCATAATTAATTATATTAATAACCAAATTAACAAAAACCATATGATTATCTCAATAGATGCAGAAAAAGTCTTTGACAAAATCCAACACCCTTTCCTATTAAAAACACTAGAGAGTATAGGAATAAATGGGCTTTTCCTTAAAATGATCAGCGGCATCTATTTAAAACCATCAGCAAGCATCATATGTAATGGAGACAAACTAAAACCATTCCCCATAAGATCAGGAGTGAAACAAGGCTGCCCACTGTCACCATTACTATTTAATATTGTATTAGAAATGTTAGCTTTAGCAATAAGAGAAGAAAAAGAGATAAAAGGAATCAGAGTAGGTAATGAAGAAACCAAATTATCACTCTTTGCAGATGACATGATGGGATACTTAGAGAACCCTAGAGACGCAACTAAAAAACTACTAGAAACAATTCACAACTTTAGCAAAGTTGCAGGATTTAAAATAAATCCACATAAATCATCAGCATTTTTATATATTACCAACAAAGTTCAGCAGCAAGAGATACAAAAAGAAATTCCATTCAGAATAACAGATGATAGCATAAAATATTTGGGAATCTATTTGCCAAGAGAATGTCAGAAACTATACAAACTAAACTACAAAACACTTTTCACACAAAGAAAATAAGACCTAGTCAATTGGAAAAACATTAGTGCTCATGGGTAGGCTGAGCAAACATAATAAAAATGACAATACTACCCAAACTAATCTACTTATTTAGTGCCATACCAATCAAACTCCCAAGAAATTATTTTCCAGATCTAGAAAAAATAGTAGCAAAGTTAATTTGGAAGAACAAAAGGTCAAGGATTTCAAGGGGATTAATGAAAAAAAAGGCAGATGAAGGTGGCCTTGCTGTACCAGATCTAAAACTATATTATAAAGCAGCGGTCATCAAAACCGTTTGGTACTGGCTAAGAAATAGAGCAGTCGATCAGTGGCACAGGATAGGATATCAGGACAATCTAGGCAATAACCTTAACAATCTAGTAATCGATAAACCCAAAGACCCCAGCTTTTGGGATAAATACTCACCATTTGGCAAAAACTGCTGGGAAAATTGGAAACTAGTGTGGAAGAAATTAGGGCTTGACCCATACCTAACACCACATACCAAGATAAGATCTAAATGGGTTCATGATCTAGATATAAAGAGGGACTTTGTAAGCAAGTTAGAGGAACGTAATATAATTTATCTCTCAGACCTGTGGAGATGGAATAAATTTATGTCCAAAGAAGACCTGGAACTCCTAATTGAACACCAGATGGATAATTTTGATTATTTTAAGTTAAAAAGTTTCTGTACAAACAAAACAAATGCAGACAAGATTAGGAGGGAAGCATCAAATTGGGAAATCATCTTTACATTTAATGGTTCTGAGAAAGGCCTCATTTCTAAAATTTATAGAGAATTGACTCATATTTATAAGAATTCAAGCCACTCTTCAATAGATAAGTGGTCAAGGGATATGAACAGACAATTTTCAGATGATGAAATTAAAACCATCTGTAGTCATATGAAAAGTTGCTCCAAATCACTATTGATCAGAGAAATGCAAATTAAGACAACTCTGAGATACCACTACACACCTGTCAGACTGGCTAAAATGACAGGAAAAGATAACGATGAATGTTGGAGGGGATGTGGGAAAACTGGGACACTGATACATTGTTGGTGGAACTGTGAACGGATCCAACCATTCTGGAGAGCAACTTGGAACTATGCCCAAAAAGTTGTCAAACTGTGCATATCCTTTGACCCAGCAGTGTTTCTACTGGGCCTATATCCCAAAGAGATCTTAGAGGAGGGAAAGGGCCCCACATGTGCAAAAATGTTTGTGGCGTCCCTTTTTGTGGTGGCTAGAAACTGGAAACTGAAGGGATGCCCATCAATTGGAGAGTGGCTGAATAAATTATGGCATATGAATGTTATGGAATATTATTGCTCTGTAAGAAACGACCAGCAGGACGATTTCAGAGAGGCCTGGAGAGACTTGCATGAACTGATGCTGAGTGAAACGAGCAGAACCAGGAGATCATCATACACAGCAACAACAGTATTACATGATGATCAATTCTGATGGACATGGCTCTCTGCAACAAAGAATTGTCTCAAACCAGTTCCAATTGTTCACTGAAGAAAACCATATACACCCAGAGAGAGGGAAATGAAATATGGAACACAACGTAACATTTTCATGATCTCTACTGACATTTGTTTGCATTGTGTTGCCTTTCTCTGATTCTTTTTTTTTTTCTTGTAGATAGGATTTTTCTTGCATAACTTCTCAAGCATTTCAACATTATTAGCATGTAGTGGACTTCCTGCCATCTAGGGGAGGGGAGGGGACTGGGGGTAAAATTTGTAATGGAAAGCTTTGTAAAGATCAATGTTGGGGAACTACCCATATATATGTTATACAAATAAAAAGCTTCAATAAAAAAAAAAAAAGCAGCTAACATCAGATGGAACATTGGGTGGTGACTAATTCTCCTTTGTCTGGCCACCTCATGGCAGCCATCTCTTCTGCCAAAGATCATTCTGCTTAAAGAGACCTTAACCAACAGTTATTGCTGTTTCCTGAAAGGGAAAAAAAGGATATTTAGAGTGCTGGGGAAAATTTTTGTCAAAATGAAGGGGTAGGAGAGGAAGATCAATATGAGTTGGAAAAAATGCTGTAAATTCAGTATAAGGAAAATTTTTTTTTGGCAATTCTTCTAATCGTAAGTTGTTTGTCTTGTGAGATTCTCCTAAAGGCTCCAGGAAATTTACTAAATCTTCTTTAATGGAAAATAATTTTTCTTCTATCCTTGGAAAGAAATTAAATGCCTTCTAAGTAGCAGAAATAATAATAACTTAGTCATCACCCAATCCGGTAAAAAAATATGACAGTTCTTACAGGGCCTGAAGAGAGAATAAAAATGGCATGTTAATTGAGATTGGGGTGAATTAACTCTTTCATGTCATTAGGGAACCAGGTAATACAACAGGGAAAAAATACTCCAGCTCCTCAATAGTAAAATCACATTTCTGGGAAGCATTGAAAGGATTAAGGTTTATATATTTTGGAAAGGAAATTTGAAATTTCCCAAAGAAAAGTTATTCCATTTTTTTCTTTTGTCTGTTTATCTGTTATACTTATTAATAGAAAAGCTCTATAGGCTTTCTGTCCAAATTCATACCACCACCCGGACAAAGGATATTGATCTTCCTCTATCTATCTGATCTTTCCTGCAATCCAGGCCAAACTCTTACGAGTTGTTCAAGATCTCTTCCAGGAAAGTCTGCAATAAGTTGATGCAACCAGCACAGTGTCACCTGTGATAGGAACATCTGGAGAACATCAGCTTTTACAAAGAAGAAATTTGTTGACGGGGAGACTCAGGGATAGCAGTGCCATAGTGTGAAAAAGCTTATAGTGAAGAAGTATTTTTGCTGAAGAGAAAGATAAAAGGAGCTGAGCAATGTGAACTTCTTTATAGACAAAGTGATGAGCTTGCCATTCACATTGCCAAAGGGCCTTCCCAACATGATCCAAGTATAGTCATCTGTCTGTAGCTGTACCCTAAGGATTTCAGGGACATATTATTTTCCTACAGTTGAATCTTTCTAATGTGTTATCTCCTTCTATTATTATATGAGCTCTTGGAGAACAAGGATTGTCATTATTTCCTATCTGTATCCAAAGTGCTTAACATGGTGTTTGGTACATTAGTAAGTTCTTAAATTTATTTTCTTTTCTTTTTTTTTTTTTTTCATGTGAGAAAACTGGAAAGAAGTCTGGCAGAAATTAGGTCAATGCTCTATAGGATATTCCACAATGATTTCAAAATGAATAAAGGATTGAAGTACTAAAAATTATACCACAAAAATATCAAACTAGAAGTGGATCATAAATCTTTCACTGCTATCAGCAAAAGATGTATTCTTAAACAAGTAAAAAGTAGAGGGAATTACAAAAGATAAAATAAAAATTCTAGTTACCTAAATTGAAAGACTTTGGTACAATCAAATTAATATATCAAGAATAAAAAAGAAAGCAGTCAAATCCAAAATCAAAATCTCCACATCCAGTTTTTTGGATAAGGGTTTGGTATTCAAGCTACACATACAGCTAAGAGAAAGCCATAAGATAAGAAGCTTCTTTTTTTCTTATACTTTCAGTAAGGATGTCCTCAATTTGTGCAGAGATAACTTGAACAAAGACTTTACATAGGTCGGAGAATAGGCTCAAGTAGATAGAGCACTGGACTTGAAGAAAGAAAAATTTGCATTGAAATCCAGCTTCAGATACTAGCTATGTGACAATGGACAAAGAATTTAACCTTCCTTTGTTTCAGTTTTCTCATCTATAAAATGAGAATAATAATAGCACCTACCTTGTAGGCCTGTTGTGAGAGTAAAATGAGATAATTGTAAAATTTATAACATGCCTGGCACTGTAAAGAACAGGGACAATTTTACAGTTAGAATTTACTTCTTAGGTCACTGTGAGTGAGGTTTAAATGAATTAATGTAATATCCTTTGCAAACTTAAAAGTGATATATAAATTTTGGCTCATATTATTATTTGTTACCAAACAATATTGTTGTGTAATATTGTGAGTATTACAGAAAGTTGTGTAATATTGACTTTAACATGATAGCATTCATATGGCATGCTTATTTTGTGATCTCTTCTAACCTTATTTTCTGTGTATATTATGTATTGCTTGGTTTTTATCATTATAATTATAGTTATAGTCATTGTATATATTGTCCTTTTGGTTTTGTGTTCCTCAACTGTGCTTCTCCTATTCCTCTGATTCCTTGATATATGTTTTTAAAGACATACTAATATTCCATTATATTAAAACAATAATTTTTTCAATAATTCTCCAATTATTGGAGACCTAATTTACTGTTATTAAAAGTCTTGCTAGCAATGTTTTTGTAGAGATGTTTGTTTCTTGTCAATAATTTTTTGAGCACTCTTCTGTAGTTTGTAATTATAAAGTCTAAAGGCATGCACATTGCATAATTTCATAATATTGCTAAAAATGTTGGAATAACTTATGAATCCACTAGTAACTAAAAAGCATGCCACAGGCATGGCTAGCAAAGAATTTTAGCTTACATTTCTAAAATTTTTATTTTATATATAATAAAAGTTTTATTATTTTTATTATTAAAACTAATTTAAATTTATTTTTATGATCTTTGATATTTTATGAGTATTAAATGGCACCTCAAAATCTCAATAATCTGCACTTCTTAGATAAGAAATTTTGAACTTTTTAAAAATGTGGTTATTGACAATGTCTATTTCTTTCAAAGACTGCTTGTCCATATCTTTTGACCACATATCTGCTGCAGAATGGGAGCTCAGACTTTTCAAAGGACTTATGAAAAAGATGGAAGAAAGAGTATATAAAAAAGGACAGAAACAGAGGAGGGGCACAGACAATGCCAGGAAAGCTAAAATCCAACATGAGTGGAGGCTTGTGAAAAACACTAACTCCAATAAAAGGGCTTTTTTGGTCAAGTTGGGGGGTAGTGGAGGGTTGTCATGGTGAAGGGAACAAGAAAAAGGATCAGACCCGTTACTCTGTATGGATGGCAAGATATTATACAGGAGAATGGAAAGAAGGCAAAACTATTCAATGCTTACTTGTTTCTGATTCTTTTCCATCCAGGGGAATGATCTTCAGATAGGGAAATGAAAAAACAAAAAAATAATTAATAGAGATTTAAAACCCTAGATAAGCAAGAGAGATTGAGTTCAGAGGTTCTTAACCTGGGGACCAGGATATGTACAGGTAGATTTCAGGGTGGGGAGGTCCTGTGAAATCTATCATTTCCTTTATTTAAAAATATTCTGAGAAGGGGGACATACACTTTACCAGACTGCCAAATGGGTTCATGATACCAAAAAAAGTTAGAAATGTTTGATGTAGCTGTTATGGTGATTTCATTGAGCTTTGATCAATTGCATTTTGTGGGAATAACAAAAATAACTTGCATTTATACCACTTTATACTTTACATAGCTTATTTGATAATCTTGTGATATAAGATCAGATACAGAAACAGATTCTCTGAGAAATTAAGAATTGTATAAGGGATAGCACTGTAACTCCAATTTAGGTCTTCTTGTACCAAATTCAGTAACTTGAAATAATTTGGGAATGTGGTTGCTGAATAAACAGTAGAAAACCAAAGAGGCTCCATTGGATGGGAAATGGACAAAAGTCTCAGTTTCCAAGAAAAGGAATAAAGGTTCATTCTCTGATCAAAAAGTTGAGAGTAGTTAGTCTGATTTTAATTCCTGTTAAAAATCTGAAGCACATTATTAAAGCGACAGTTTGTGAGTACTTGGAAAAGGAGTTACTAATTACTAGGAAAAATCATGATTTAAGAAGAAGAAATGCCAAATTAATAAGCCCATTTACAATTTGAAGATCTTCCTAGACTAGCAAGAAAATCAAGAGAATTAATGGCCTCGACATCCTGATATATTTAGTTTTTAGGTAGGAAATGAGAATGGCTAAAATGTAAGAGAAGATATTAAGAAAACAACTATAAGAACTTAAACCAGACCTTAGACAAATAAGCTATTCATAGTGAAAATGGAAAGTGGAGAGTGGAAAACAATTATCATTATTGCAAAATCTATTTTAAGTAAAATTTTTCTTCCTTCCTTTCTTTCTTTCTTCCTTTTTTTGGGGGGGGATTAAGCACAATGAAGTTATAGGACCTCAGAATGGATTCAGAGAGCATTCCATCTGTCAATATTAGCAGGGAAAAGACAAAACTATTCAAGTGATGTTTTTCTTAGACTTTATCAACCAGGAGAATGAATATTTAACATGGAAAGAATAGTAATAACTATATTAACAGGAAACTAAAGTCTAAAATATATGAAGGAATAGGGAGCTCCAATTTATTTTTTAATTAGTGTAAATCTCTAGGTCCAGCTCAATTATATCACAAACTTCTTGCTGACTGAAAAAAAAAAAAAGCTTGTAGGTAAAACTCTAAGAAATAATTATAATAGAGAGTAGTTTCAGAAAGCTAGGGAAATGGCAACTTCTATTATAAATTTCAAAAAAGAGGAAAAGGATGAATTCTAGAAACTAATGATGGCAAATAATTTTATGTTAATATTGGGTAAAATTTTAAAATGATCACTAAGAGCCAACAAGAATTTCCTAAGAATTATAAGCCATGACCAAAACTATCCCAACATATAAAACTTTGCCATTGCATTTCCTTTCTAGTAAGGTTACTGGGCTAGTAGACAAAGAGTCACAGACATAGCCTACCTTGATTTTAATAAAGCATTTAATAATTTCTCAAGATGGAAAAATGTATACAGGAAAATGCAAGTACAATCAGTAGCTGGTTGAGCACATGTACCCAAAAGGTATATGTAATATAATATAATATATAATTATATTATCTTAAAGTGTACTGCAGAATTCTGTACCTGACTCTGTCTTGTTCAACATTTTTGTCAATTACCTAGACGATGACATTAAAATCATGCTCATTAAATCGGTGGGAAATATAAATTTGGGATGGTTAACTATCACCTTATGTGACAGAATTAATATTTTAAAGGAGCAAGTCTATATCAAATGATCAAAATAAGATAAAATTTAATAGTGATTAATTTAATTTTCCACATTTAAGGTAAAATATTGCAGAATATCTGACAGTGTAACTGAAAAAGAAATGGGGATGTTCTTGACTATAACAATACATATGGATAGAGTTTTTTAAAACTTATTTATGTAACATTTAAAATTTTATCAATATATTATTAAGGCATTAATTGTTAATGTGTTAATTATTATTATAATATGAAAATTCATTCCTATAGAATTTTAAGATTTACACAGTACTTTTACTCCTGTGAGGCAGGTAATAATACAAGGATCCTCTCAATTTTCTAAATGAGAAATCAGGCTCAGATTGGTGAAGCAATTTGTTCAGTCATACAAGCTATGTAGTAAAATTGAGACTTCACTCACCCAGTTCTTTGGAGAACAAGGTATATAACTATTCCAATACATCATTGCTGCTTGGGGTAAGATTTCATACCAGGCAGATCACACGTAGAGTATTATGTTCCATTACTGATCCATAATTTATCATGGGTATTTAAAACCAAAGTATGTAAAGAGAATAACTTTAATTGTGAAAGGTCTGGAAAACACATCGAATGAACAGTAGAAAGAATTATATGTGCTATCCAAAGGAAAGAAGCCATGGGGAGACAGGTGAGATAGTAGTTGTCTTTATATGTGGGGAAAGAGACTCCTTTCTTGTTGCTCCGCAGAACAGAATCAAGACTAAGGAAATAATAAAGAATAATTCTGAGAGTCATTAAGATAATGGAATGGGTAGCCTTAACAAGTAGCAAGCTCACTGTTACTATAGATATTTAAGCAGAGGTTGGGTAACCATCTGTTAAAGATATAATGTAGACTAAATGACTTTTAAGCTGCGATAAGCCATCTTAAAGCTTCAGCTATAGCATTCTATTAGTCTGTACATCCTGCATTGAAGAAGTTAGACTAAATCTTGATGTTCTGTTCTAACACTAAGCTTCTGTTATATGAATTGTCCATGGTCAGACCATCTTTCATCTTTTTTATACTAGTACATTTCCATAAGTATGTCTGGAATGCTATTTAATATCCCTTTAGGTCCTGAGATTCTATGATACTTTAAATGTTCTATAATACTTAAGATGGTACCAGCAAATCTAAAGGTCTATGTTTATTATTAAATTGGCACTAATAAAGCTAGGCCATGTTAGCTGAGATTTCACTTCTACTTAGTGCATGAGAGACTATACATCCCAGACAGAATTTTAGGACAAGATCAGAAAATATTACATACCAAAATTGAATCTAAAGAATCAACATAAAAAAGATGTGATTGGTCATCTGCACAAGTAACTTATGCTGAGATGTGGTTTATAAGAATATTGCTTGAGAGATTACTTCCCCAATCTCCCAAAAGTCATCAAACTGACTAGAATGTAATCAGTGCAAGGGAAGATGTGATCTAATTAACTGTAACATAAGTGAGTTAACCTAAGAGAGGTGGTGGTCAAAATGGAGTACAGAAAGAAGGAGAAAACAAATAGAAATGCATTGTTGATGTCCTTCCATCACTGGGCAAGGAGAGGATACATATTCTAATTACTTAAACAAAAATATTCCTATTATGGAATACCATGATGGCTCCCACACCATCACAAAATTCTTATTCTTTTGGTATTTATTATCTGATTGACAAATAATCTTTTGCTCTGTAATTTAACATTATTGCATGGACATACCAACTGAGAAGAAATATACTGGACACATATATGGAACCAATTATCTTTCATAGAATCACAGAACTCAGAGTTGGATGGGATCTCATAAATCATCTAGTCTTCAGATAAACTGAAGTAAAGTACAGAAAACCGAACCAGAAGGACAACATATGCAGTGACTATAGTAACAAATGAAAACAAGCTCAGATTAGCACCAGTGACTAATCTTGGTTCTGGAGAACCTGTGATGAGTTATGTTTCCCTCACCCAGGCATAGAGGTGGGGGGCTATGGAGGTAATCTCCTGATTACACTATCCAACATGATTTTGTTCAACAAGTTGTTTTTCTTGGATTTCCTTTGTGATGAACAATGGTAAGAACTTACTGATTTGGGACTTGACTTAAAAAAACAAACAAACAAACAAAAAAACCAACAACAAAAAACTATTCATACCCAACATTTTTCAGCATTCTCCCTTGCTCTTTATTCTCTTTCTACATTTTCTTGGATCATGAATTCAGCTCTTATGGATTCAACTATCATTTTGAGAAAGATAATTCCAAATTATATACATCCATCTCTCCTGTCTTCCCTGAATTAACCTAATCAAATTTGACTCTTGAATATCATCCATTCCCCATACTGAATCAATTATCATATATTATGGATCCTATTTCACAACATCTCACGATCTTTTTTTTTTTTTTGCTCACTTAGCAATCACTCTAATTTAGACCTTTATTACCAGTTAGTTTATTGCAATAGCTTCCTAATTAGCCTCCCTGCATCCAAGCTTCTTTCTTCCTCTAACTCCCATTTCTACATGGCTGCCAAATTGATGGCTTTAAAGTACAGATCTGTTCATGTCATTTATTATCTAAGAAGCTTCAGAAACTTCTTATCAACTCTAGGATAAAGACAAAAATTTCCATTTGTCACTTAAATGTCCCTCACATCTAACGCCAACTTGTTTCCAAGCTTCTGTCAATCTATGATTACACTTTACTCTCTCTCCCACATGATATATCCTATCTCAACTGCCTTATTTACCATTCTCCAAATGTGACACTCTATATCCTGTCTGCATTTTCACAGGTTGTTTCTCATACCTGTAAGAGATTCCATTTTCACTACTCCCTCTGAATCGTTAGCGTTGTTCAGACTCAGTTCACCTAAGCAATCAATCAACAAGCATTTTAGAGTCTACTATGTATTGTGCCTCATGTTCAATACTGCTGTTATAAAAGCAAAAATGAAACAGTACTTGTTCTCAGAAAACCTATATCCTAGGGGGTAGAAGAGAGGAACAACACATACATATAAATATACTCAGAATAAATCCCAAAATATAGTTTATAAAAGGCAGATACTAACAGTTGGGAGATGAATCATCAGCAAAGTACTTGTGTGGAAGGTAATTCTTGAGCATAATGTCCTTCAAGATTTGCCTCCTCCATTCCTGATTCCCTCAGTTGTGATTTTTACTCCTGGCCTAGAAATCCAAATTCTCTTTTCTGACAATCTCCTCCTAACCACAGATCCTCAAATTGCCTTTCTCTTCTGAATTAAATTAAATTGTTTAAAGAATCAATAGAAGGATCAGAAAGATCACCCTATAGTTTTTAGTTGCTTGTCCAGGGAACTTGCCTCCAACTCTACCAAAAGTATCGGTTTATTCCCACATAAATTACATTAAGTGAGCACTAAGTCTTTTGCTATGTTTGGAAAGATGGAATAGTCATGATTGGGGGTGTGGAGGGGGAATAGGGACAACCAGTCATGGCTCACTTGTCTTCCCTATGAGTAATTTTCATCTTTTCTATGGGAGCATGAAGAGCCCATCTCTATTTCCAATGGGAAGATCTCCCGTTAAAACCCATTAAAAAATTGCCAGCATATATACTACAGTAATGATCTCTAAAAGTTTAATTTGCTACTTTGCTCCATTGTCATAAGTTATTCTTCTTGACTTTTCTTTCTTTAGCACATTCTTCTACCTTCCAACTTCTTGACACAAGTTAGGGTTCCCTTTGGCTCTTCAGATGCTTTTCCCTTTGTATTCCTCTTGAAGTTCTTTTCTGAATCTTTCAAGAAACTTGAGGCACAGTAGACAAGCAGTTCTTTCCCTCTTTTAGCAAGTATGATATATAGATAGATAGATAGATAGATAGATAGATAGATAGATAGATAGATAGAT
>JAJPUD010002252.1:242098-287878 GCA_023553655.1 Myrmecobius fasciatus
GATAGATAGATAGATAGATAGATAGATAGATAGATAGATAGATAGATCCTAACTATAAAACAATCAATTGAAAATCTAATCTTAGAAATTTACTTCTTTGAGAGTTCAGTTAGTGTGAATCAATTTCCATACATGTTAATCCTCTGGGTAAACTAATAAAAATAAAATTTCTGAATCTGGAAATTTAATTTATGGCAACTTCATTAAGATAATGCATAACTTAAAAAGCTTAGCTTTAACAGTCAAAGAGTCTTCAATTCATATTTCTGTCTCTGCCCTTCCTTCCATTCCTCCTCCTCACATCTCCTGATGGACTAGAGAGCATAAGCGATGATTGTAAACTATTGGAGTTAAGAGTCTGACTTCAATTTCTTGTCACTAAGGCGCATAAAAAAAGTTAGATTTGACTTGGTAGGTATGTCTAGAGTTCATTTTATGTTTAAGATCATTTCTCCAAAAAAAACAAAACAAAACAAAACAAAACAAAACACTCAGAAAACATATAGCCAGCAATTGTAGTTGATAATAAGTCAATTAAATTATGCAATCCTTGTCTAGAAACCATGAAAGGAAGGCAGGGGGTCATTAGCTTAGCAGGGGAGGAAAATGCTAGCCACCATTTTGTATTGGAATGTCCCTCTCTAATATCACATCTTTTAGATTTATGAATTTTCCCCTCCATTAGCTGAGAATAAATCTAACTCTTCTGTGACATTTTCCTTTCTTCATTGATTTCTGGAGAAGATATTGGCTCTTTGCTTTTGTTTAATGGCCTTAAAAACGGACAACAGTTTTCTTTTTAAAACTTTTAACTACTTTATGAAATCTTCCCTATATCACTTCAACTAGATGAAGTACAGTAAAATTCAAGAAAGTTGGTTTTTTCCTCTTTTTTTTTTTTTCTTCTTCTGAATACGTCTCTGGACAAATATTTAAACTGATAACACAACTATGAATATGAAATTACTTCAGCTTACTGACTCTTCATAATGGCTTGTTACTGATAGTCCTATGAAATTTAGGCTTACAGACAGAATGAAAAAGCTTTGCCTGAAAATTGTCCGCCTCTCTGATAAAATTACTTTTCAATAATGATATGTCTTAAGGTATTTGACAAAGAACCACTTAACATTCACTTTCTTTTTCCTCAGTGCCAGATGCTTCTTCAAACATTATAAGAAAGCATGAAGTAACTCACCTGCTCTATCTCCTTTGAAGAAAAGTGGCCCATAATTCCTAATCCATTTCCCTGACCAATGGGGGAAAAAAAGAGAAATATGTCATCTCCCACAAAAGGAAGAAATCTATTCACAGCAATTTTAAATGGGCAGTGAAATTTGACTATTAAATATTGCCCTTATTCCAAGGATGAGAACTAGAACCTATACTTGAATCTTCATGAAAATGAAGGATTAGGCAGGTCACTTGTACAGATGAAGAAACTGAGGTTTGAAGACATTACGTGATAATTTATTGGGTTAGACAGCCAGCAAATGTCAGAGCTTTATTCTTCTGATTTTAAATTTACAGTTCTCTAAACTATACTACACTTGCTTTTAAAAGATCTTTTCCTCCAGGATGGTCATTGGATTTGTTCTTATACTTCTTTTATTGCCTAGTTTTTGTTAAAAACCAACCACATACTAGTAGGATCAGTAAGGGGTAGGGTTTATGGCCTTGAAACAGAATTTGTCAAAAAACCCACTTGTTAATAAAGTTCAAGACTTTGATCTCACAATCACTTTTCTTTAACTCATATTTTTTCAATGTCTGTTTCAATATGGGGCATACCAAAGAAAATACTCTGCCCTTTTACTGTATTTCCAGTCTATTTATCTGATATACTATCTATCCATTTATATACCCGTCTCCAAAGTAAAAGGTAGATAATAAAAGCTATGTGGACACAAATTTTGTACTAAATTTATAAACTTAAACTTTTTTTTCTTTGAAAGAATGCTTAGATTCCCAAATCTAGAAACCCTACTTAGGCCACAATATAGTTGAACTATACTAGAACTAATAGTGCCACTGTAGAAAAGGAAGGAGGATATCTAAATATTTAGAATATACTGTGAGAAAGACTTGGTCAATAATGGTTCTTAACTAGAAATAATAGTAGCCACTATAGCAAACAAGGACTACCCAATCTAAGAACTTTTAAACTTAAACATTATAGACCAATTAACTGAACTACTTCCTTCCATTCTCACCATGTACCACAAAAAACACTCTTTTAGTGTGAACTCTTAACAAGGAATAGCTGCTTAAACTGGCTTACTAATTGTCCTGCTATCTAGGGACTATGGCTAAATGTACTTTTGTGGGTTGGCCTGGAGAACCAAATACCAATTGTAATATTATTTACATAGAAAAATGTGTTCCATGTTGCACAGACAAAAGTCAATGTGGTGGCACAATAAGGGATTTCTCCTGCTTCATCTCTCTATCACTGAAGTTGCAGTGACCAGAGACTGACTGACCAAGAGCAAGAAGCATCATGGCAATGTGAAGGGGAATTCTATGATTTCCTGAGCACTCTGGGGAACTTGTCACCTCTTCCCCTACTGCAGCAAGGCCATCCATGAATATGGGGCATCATTACAATTAGTCTAAGACTGTTATGGAACATCTAAACCCAACACTGATACCACTGATCTTGGATGCTGCTTTAATTTTGGCTACAAGTACATCCCTCCTGTGCTTTGACCTCGTGCTGAAGTCTGGGTCTTGGACTCATTTTCTTAGCTTCTGGTTATTTCACTCTAATATCCCTGAAAAACCTCACTGCCATCAAACTGCATACCCTTTGACCCAGCAGTGTTTCTATTGGGCTTGTATCCCAAAGAGGTCTTAAAGGAAGGAAAGGGCCCACATGTGCCAAAATGTTTGTGGCAGCCCTTTTTGTAGTGGCTAGAAACGGAAACTGAATGGATGCCCATCAATTGGAGAGAGGCTGAACAAATTATGGTATATGAATGTTATGGAATATTATTGCTCTGTAAGAAACCACCAGCAGGACGATTTCAGAGAGGCCTGGAGAGACTTGCATGGACTGATGCTGAGGGAAATGAGCAGAACCAGGAGATCATCATACACAGCAACAACAGTATTACATGATGATCAATTCTGATGGACATGGCTCTCTGCAACAATGAAATGTTTCAAACCAGTTCCAATTGTTCAGTGAAGAAAGCCACATACACCCAGAGAGAGGGATATGAAATGTGGACCACAACATAACACTTTCATGCTCTTGATTGATGTTTGCTTGCATTGTGTTTCCTTTCTCTGATTCTTCTTTCTTGTAGATACGATTTTTCTTGCACAAAAATGGTAAGTGTGGAAATATGTATATATATATTCTATTTGTCAAGTATTTTAATATAATTAACATGTAGTGGATATCCTGCCATCTAGGGAAG
Source organism: Myrmecobius fasciatus (assembly GCA_023553655.1). Classification (NCBI taxonomy): domain Eukaryota; kingdom Metazoa; phylum Chordata; class Mammalia; order Dasyuromorphia; family Myrmecobiidae; genus Myrmecobius; species Myrmecobius fasciatus. The sequence continues at coordinate 245,524 of JAJPUD010002252.1, forward strand.
GGGTGGGAGTAGGGGGAAAAAATTTGTAACAGAAAGCTTTGTAAGGGTCAGTGTTGAAGAATTACCCATATGTATGTTTTGCAAATAAAAAAAGTTTTAATTAAAAAAAAACAAAAAAACAAAAAAAAACCTCACTGCCTCCCCCCTACTTGATATTTCTGGGGTTGGGAGTGGGGATGGACTAGAGGGAATGGCTGATCCCTGATGCTGAGTCATAGGACTTTATAACTCTCCTTGAATCTGAAATGGAGAATTTTATTTGCAGGGATCTTATTCTGAAAACCCTGGCTAGGCATACAGATATAATGAAACTTATATGGGAATGTATTGTGAGAAGGGGAGGGAGGATGGTAGATATACAATGAAGGGCTCAGTCACTGCCTTGGGACCAAATGAGGCTCTCTTAATAGGTTTTTTTCAAAGATTTTTCCAAGATTCTAATTCCCCATTTTACCCTCTTACGGACTCTTGTCAAACAGGATGATCTTTTTCCAATTATTCACCAAGCTTATTAGAGAATAGACTCTAATCATAGTACCTTAATTGCCCTTCCTTCCTTTCTTTACTTGCTGAATTTCTATCCATCCTATAAAGCCCAACTCAAAGGCCATTGCCTCCACAAAGCCTTCCTGATTTCCTGGTTTAGAAATAATCCTCCTCCCAGAATTTCCACTGAACTTTATTTTGTAAAAATGCGTGCATTCATCAACATAATACACAAAACACACAATCATTTATAGCAGTTCTTATCTTTTGATTTAATTGAAAGTTCCTGAAGGGAAAGGATTCAGTGTTATATCTAGACTTCTCAGCCCCAGTGGACACAAAGTAGTAGATGTATCATCATCATCATCATCATCATCATCATCACCACCACCATCACAAAACAATAAATTATTAGCTAACATTTATATAGCTCTTACTGTGTGCCAGGAGCTTTATAATGATTATTTCTTTTAATTTTCATAAGAATCCTCAAAGGCAGGTGCTATTATTATCCCAACTTTTACAGATGGGAAAACTGAAGCAAACATAGACTGTGTGATCTGATTAGGGTCACACACTGCTAAAAAGTGTCTGAGACTGGATTTGAATTCATGTTTTCTGACTATAGGCCTGGTGCTCTATCCATTATGCCATCTATATACTGCTAAATAAATGTTTATCCATTACATTTATGTGCCATTAAAGAAAAATGGCCCCTGACTTTGTATGTGTTTAAAGCCCAGACTTTTGCCTAAACCTACAAGTTTGCTTGGTTTTTTGTTGTAGAAAGAGCTATCTCACCACCATAAAAAATACATATATATTTACACATACTCACACATATAAACAGCCATTTATCTCTCTACCATATGGACAGCTCGGTGGTGCAATGGATAGAACACCAGATCTGGAGTCAGGATGGCCTGAGTTCAACCTCAGACATTAGCTGTGTGATCCTGGGCAAGCCACTTAACCCCATTTGCCTCAGTTTTTTATCTCTAAAATGAGTTGAAGAAGGAAATAAATCACTTCAATAACTTTGCCAAGAAAAACCTCAAATGAGATCATGAAATCACTGAATGATAATAATATATCTCCATTATGACTACTGTTATGTTCTACCCTCAAGGTTAAAACAACAACAAAAAAATAAATAAAAACAAAAAAGATTGGCAGAGTGATGAAATCTGAGGAAAAAATAGTTAGGTGTGTCTCGTCATACTAATGTATGGCATATTAACTGGTACTACTTTGGAAATACAGCTTTAAATAAATACATGACCAGTCATGGGGGCACAGGCTTATCAATCCATCATCTCGCCAAAGGGAGCAATCCTTCCAATCATACATGTTGCAATCCATCCCAACTTTGTGACCCTGGTTCTCTAAAGATGCTCTACACCAGAGCCACTCAATGTCTTGAGAGCTCAAACCTAGACCTCTTGATATATGTATATATTATTTAATCCTTGCTCACTTTTTGTTTTTGTTCAGTCACTTTAGATGTGTCAGACACTTCATGATTTCATTTGAAGTTTTCTTGGCAGAGATACTGAAGTGGCTTGACATTTCCTTCTCTGGATAATTTTACAGATGAGGAAACTGAGGCGAGAGGGGTTAAGTGACTCATCCCAAGGTCACACAGCTAGTGTCCGAGGCTAGAGTTGAGCTCAGGAAGATGAGTCTTCTTGACTCCAGGCTGAGCATTTTATCCACTGCATCACCTAGAGACTGTCTCTACATGACTACTTTTTCTAAGAGTATTCTTTATGCTACTTCTCCTATACAAGTCTTAAGTTACTGACTAACTTTGCATTGTTTTTTAGGTAACCCACAATTACAAGTCTCTGGTAAATTTAATACTCCATGATTTGCAGAAATGTAATACTACAAGAAAAATGTTGAGATTAAAAATACCGGGGCAGCTAGATGGTGCAATAGATAGAACACAGGCTTTAGAGTCAGAATGCTCTAAATTCAATTCCAGCTTCAGACATTTAACACGTTGAGTGATCCTAAGCAAGTCACTTAGCCCCAATTGTCTAGCCAAAAAAGAAAAAAAATTAAAATCTTAAAAAATTGTTTTAGGAAAATAATTAAGGTCTTTACATAATTCATCTCAATGTTCTCCACCTGTTTAATTCTGGGCCTAGAGCATGATAACATATACTATGTTAATATTCCTTTTCCATGAATTTATTGAAAGTTAAATTTTTAGATAGAAAGCTTATGAATTTAAGCATTTGTACAAGTGATCTTTCTACATTTCTAAATAGGTAACACTAAAAAAAAAAACCCACTAAATTCGAGTTTGGCAATCTGTTAATGAAGAAGTCTAGTGTGAGAAAAGTATTTAATGTCTATAGGCCAGAAATACATATCCACAAATTATTAAAGATAGTTCCCTTCTCCCTAATTCTATAATGGTTATAGGGCACTGCTGTATAATCCCCCCATTTCTTTCCTTCTGTGTTTCTCCTCTTTTTATTTTTTTATTTTTTTTTGGTGTGCATGGAGTGTCAATGCAAGAAAGCTAAAGAATTCTGGCTACAAAATTTCAAATATATGCAGGTAGTGAAAGACAAAGAAAGGGTAATTTAATCAGCCTGGATCACAAACAACAGCCTATGGCAGGACTATAAACCAAACTCAGTGGCTGATTTTCTGAAATTATTTTGATAGTATTCCTCTCCTGTCATTTTAATCAACTAAACAGCTGTATAATGAATTCATTGTTTCTCTGAAAATGCTCTGATAGTGGAGTGAAAAAGGTATGTTTAAATTGAGTTCAAGATCTTTGTTAGTACTAAGAAATCAGGCAGCAAACCAAAAAAGAAAGTATCTAAATAACAAAATCATCCCCAATACAGCATTGTAGGGTAAACATCAGAATAATTAAAGTTTAAATTTTTAAAATGCATATTGAACAATTAGGGTTTCTCCCTCCAATGCTGACTATTCTTAAAATGAGTCAACCTGAAGAATTTTTTAAAGAGATATTCTAGAAGTTGGTTTAAACACTAGTAGCAAAATTTTTTTAAAAATTACTATTTTCATATTGTTTTCAATTTCCAAATACTCTATTGTTACACGATTATAGGGATAATGAATCATTTTTGTATCATGTTATTTCTTAGAGGCAGCTAGGTCATATCAGGAAGACCGAGTTCAGATCTCGCCTCAGATACTAGCTGTGTAACCATGGACAAAACTTAACCTCTGTTTGCCTCAGTTTCCTCATTTGTCAGTATCTTCCAGAGTTGTTGTGAGAATCAAATGATATAATAATTGTAAAGTGCCTGGCACATAGTATGTGAGATATAAAAGTTAGCTATTATTATCCTTAGCATCTCTAATATTTACTTATAAGAATTCAGATTATATTACATATTAGCAATTCATCAGTACTAACACGTTTGTTTTAATTCTCAAATATCTATTTTAGTCCAAACATCCTTAATTTGATTGGCAAAATTAACAGCATGTATGCTGTTACACTAGTTCATCAAGTGAAGAACTGCAGAATCCAAATGTTCTACCAGACAAAGGTAACTTTCTCTATGCTAATACATTCCATTAAAAAAAAAAAAACAAAACCCAACACACAAAACAAACCTAAAACCTCCCAAAAACCAACCCTTAATTAGACTGAAGATGAGCCACTAATGTTTTTCTTAACCCTCAGTAAGACTTGGGATAGGATATTAATTTTTTTTTCTTTTACTTCATTTAAATAGAACTAGGTTATAGTGTTTTTAATAAGGGCTGTACCACAAGGAAAGAAAGATATGGGAGAAACAACTAGATTGATGACTAAACAAAACAACAATAATGGAAAAGACTATTACAAGAGCAGTATTGTGTATGGTGTTTTATGATATGTGTGTGTCTGCTAACAGACCACTAGACATTCAATTTTTTTTGTAACTGGTGGCAGGTTCAATTCAAGACAATAACAGTCAGGAGATTATCCTTAGAACCATTAAAAGAAAGCATAATTTTGAAATATAGAATCACAGAATAGTAAAGCTGGAAGAAATTTACAGATCAGGTGGTATAACCATATGGTCAATATGATTCAAATTTCTGGCAATCTGGTTCATTATTCAGAAGAAAACAAAATAAAAATACTATTATGTGTTTTTATTTGTTACAGGATGGGTCAATTTAGGGTGATTATAGGTTCAGTAAAACATTGTAAAAGCAATGAAATGACATCAAAACAATAAGTCAAAAAGACTCCTTGGATGGATGCTGAAAACCAGGAAAATTAACACCTGAAACTCAAGCAAATTTTTTAAGCCAAATAAAAAAAACCCAAACTAAACACCAAACCCAAAACAAAAATCCAAGCCCCCACTATAAATTTCTACGTTTAGGAAGTTTCTAATATTTATTTATTTGTTTGTCTGTCTATCTATCTATCTATCTATCTATCTATCTATCTATCTATCTATCTATCTATCCATCCTTCCACTCAGGAGGCACACTGGATGGAATACTGAAGCTGGAAATTCCCAGTTTGAATCCAGCCTCAGACATTTTGTGTGACATGCAAGTTACTTAACACCTCTCAATTTCAGTTTCCTCATTTGTAAAATGGGGACAAAAATAGCACCTATTTTTCAGGGTCATTGTGAAGATGAAATGAGATAATATTTGTAAAGTGCTTTATAATCATAAAGTGCTATATAAATAATAGTTCTTGTGGTCACAAATGCAGCAGTAATACCTTTCTAACTGTTCTCCCTGACTTAAGCTTCTGATCTATCCTCCATACAGCTGCCAAAAGGCTTTTCCTAAAACATAGGTCTGATTATGTTACCCTTTTATTCAATAAACTTCAGTGGCTTTCTATTAATTCTAGGGTCAAAGATGAATTTTTATGTTTGGCAATCAAAACTCTTCACAACTTGATCCCTTTATAAACTTACATAGTACTTTCCTCCACACGTTCTAGGTTCTAGCCATAATGTGGCTGTAGCCAATCTTGCTCTTCTCCAAGGCTATCATTCACTTCATCTTCTGTCTCCTGACTATCGCACTCTCTGTGGCTCATGCCTGAAATGCTTTCATTTCCACCCCTCAGAATGCCTGGATTTCTTTAATACTTATCTCAATTGCCAAAAAATAAGCCCTTTCTGGTCTTACTAGTTCCTCCAGCAACTAGTGCCTATTCCTAAGATTAATTTATATTCATTTTGTACTTATATTATGTAGACATCCTCCCCCCCAGAATGGGGGGAACAGAAATTAGTTCACCTTTGCCTTTGTATCTTCACTAGTAAGCACAGTGCCTGGCAAAAGAAATTGTTGAGTATTGGAGAATGCCTTATAAAGAGAGTATAATGACATAAAGGTAGGTCGAATCAAGATTATGGTATCATTAAGAGCAGGAGTTTATACTGTATGCATCAGCTATAAGTTTTTTTGAATAGAGAAAAAGAGATAAAGCTCTGAAAACAGCTAGGTACAATAGAACTGGGAGAAAGGGAAGAATGTGGAGACAAAACCTCTTGGACTTGGGCAAGCAACTGGATTCATGGGTTGAGGAAGAGAACAAGTCAAAGTTGATTTTAAATTTCTAAGAAGGTTTTTGCCTGGGAGGATAGTGGTACCAACAGATATAGAAGGTAAGAGAAAGCCAAGGTTTCACTCATAAAATATAAGAAGTGGAAGGGACCTCAGAGTCCATCTAGTTCCTCTGAACCTGAAACCCAATGCCTTTGTCTTTCCCTTAAATGATGGTTATTTCTACAATTATTTAAATCTGATTTTATATGTATCAAAAGTGCTTTTTTTTATAGTTTTGTTAATGTAGGTCCTGGGTTTAAGAAAAAAACTACACAACTTTATTTTATATTTAAAAGGAATAGTGGGGCAGCTAGGTGGCGCAGTGGTTAGAGCACCAGCCTTGAAGTCAGGAGGACCTGAGTTCAAATCTGGTCTCAGACACTTTCTAGCTGTGTGACCCTGGGCAAGTCACTTAACCCCAATTGCCTCAGCAAAAAGCAAAAACAAAAACAAAAACAAACAAAAAAAAAGGAATAGCAAGTAATCCTCAATAGATTTGTAGTTTTATGTATGATCATATTTTCCCCTATTCTACTGTGTTTTGGAAATTTTTTTTTATTTCTTAAGTTATGAATAAAATAATTAAATTTTAAAAGATGTTTTTTACCACAGGAAGTTTTTTTTTAGGGGGAGAGTGTCTTAGAGAGCCTTTTGCATTTATAAACGAATAAAAATACACAGAATGACAAAGAAACCACTTGTATTAAAATATAATTATAAAAATATTTTTTAAAAATAAGCTTATATTTCAGATGAACAAAATAAAACCATTTATGATCTTATGAAAAATGCTCTAAATCACTATTGGTCAGAGAAATGCTAATTAAGACAACTCTTGAGGTATCAGATAATGATAAATGTTGGAGGGAATGTAGAAAAACTGGGACACTAATACACTATTGGTAGGGTTGTAAACTGATCCAACCATTCTGGAGAGCAATTTGGAACTATGTCCAAAGGGCTATTAAACTGTGCATATCCTTTGATGTAGCAGTGTCACAACTGGGTCTGTATCTTGAAGACATCATAAAAAAAGGAAAAGGGCCCACATGTTCAAAATGTTTGTAGCAGTCCTTTTGTAGTGGCAAAGAAGTGGGAACTGGAGAGGATGCTACTCAGCTGGGGAATGGCTGGATAAGTTAGGATATATGAATGTAATAGATATAATTGTTTTATAAGAAATGATGAGCAGGCCAATTTCAGAAAGGCCTGGAGAGACTTACATGAACTGATGCTGAGTGAAGTGAGCAGAACCAAGAGAATCAATGTGATGATCAATTGTGATGGACTTGGCTCTTTTCAACAATGAGATGACTCAAGTTCCAATAAACTTGTGATAGAAAGGGCTATCAAAACATAGTATTTTCACCTTTTTTTGGCAATGTTGTTTGTTTTTTTTCTTTCTTGTTTTTTCCTGTTTTGACCTGATTTTTTCCAGAGTAGCATAACAAATATGGAAGTATGTTTACAAGAGCTGTACATATTTAACTATTGTTGATTTCTTGCTGTCTAGGGGAGAGTGGGAGGGAGAAAAAATTAGAACGCAAGGCTTTGCAAAGGTGAATGTTGAAAACTGTCTTTGCATGTATTTGGAAAAATAAAAAGCTATCATTTTAAAAAAAAAGTTTATGAATCCCAGATTAATGATATAGCCAATAATAGATAGTCTTATCTTTTGCACAGAGATTTTTAATGAGGGGAAACTTACTTAAAAGTATCCTGTTCCAGTTACTGGTAATTTTAGTTCTTAGGAAATTTTTCATCACATCAAGTCTAATTCCACTGAAGAGCCTATTGAGTTTTGGATATGCTGAATTTTAAGCAGCAGAAGGTCATTTTCATAAAGATTTCCAGCAGGCAATTAGAAATACTGATTTGGAGCCTTGAAAAACGACTGGTTTTTGAAATATAGGTTTAGGAGTTATTTGCATAAAGGTGCTATCTAAAGTCATGAACAAAAAGAGAGCAAAGGAAAGGACATAAAGAAACTTGAGAAACACTTCTATTTAAGGACTTGAGGGGATGATGAAAAGTCAACAGAGTAGATGGAAAACAAGCAGTTAGAGTAATAGAAGAACCATAATGAGACTGTAAAGTCAGAAACCAAAGAAAGAGACTGTTTCCAGAAGAAAGGGATGACCAAAATGTCCAAAGCTCAAGGAAAATGAAGAAAGAAAAGGGGCCACTAGATTTAGCAATAGGAAGTTAGTGATGACCTTATGAGAACTGTATCAACAGATTAATGGGAACAGCTATACAATAAAGGAGTAAGGACAGGGGTGAGTGAGAAGCAAAGACAAAAACCACGGATTATTATTAATTTTTTAAGTCTGATAGTGAGAGGGAAAAGATGGCTGGGGCAACAGCTTGAGGTAGTATTAGAATTACAGAAGTTCATCCAAATAAATAGTTCTACCACTGCATGCCCACACACAGAAAATGTAAAACTTTGAAATGATCACATCAGGAAAAAAAAAATAAGAAAGAAATGATCATATCAGAATTAGAGCTGGATAGCTCCTGACATCTAAACATTCTTGCTTAAAAAAATAGATTAGGAAATTGAGATCAAGAGAGGTTCAGTGACTCATAAGGTACACAGGTGGTTAATATCAGTAGTGGTATTTCAATGGAAAGTCTTCAACTTGAACTCCAGTGCTCTTTCCATTGTATTACTGCTTTTAATCTTAATTCCACAAATCAAGCTTAATTCAAAAGACATTTTTACAAAACACATGAGTGAAATAAAATTCTAGCATTTGAGTTTATATGCATTTAAAACAGAATCATTAAAAAAGGATCTACAAAAAACCCTCTTTTGGTCCATACAATCCTGTAGAAATCATTCTTGTATATATCCACTTATATTCTGACATTCTCCAGACCTTGGAGGGTAGTTTTCAGCCAATCCCATTATCTAACTTGGTAAATTTTACATATCCTGAAGGGATAGTCTTGAAATGCCAGATACTTAATCATACAGCTCTTATATAACATAAAAAATCTCAAAAATATTGCTCTTGCCCTCTTTTTAGCACTAAAGCACTTATCCTTATCTATAAATGAAATGCTGCCACTTCTGGGATAGGATCCAAGTAGTTACCACAGCAAGAGCCCTGATTTGGTACTAAATTAAAGAAAAGATATTCACCTGTTGAACTGCTTAAAGCACTTTGTAAAGCTGTCTGGATTGATTCTTGGTAGGTGGTACTTGAAAGTAGTGGGGAGTATTCTCCTACCCTTTTTAGGACTTAAAAATCTGAAGAAAGCATATTTCAATGTTTTATAGTTTATAGGATAAGCTAAGCAATAAAAGCAAGATTAGAAAAAAAATTAAAAAGAACACAGTTTAAATAAAACATTTAATTATTTTCCATTTTTCTACAGTAAAATCTTGCCAATGAGAAACAGTATGTCACACTTATTTTTAGGGTGTCTTATAAAATATTTACATACAAACAATTTCTCTTGCTGCTATAAATATATTCATCTTATCTTCCTTTCTTCTCACCCCTCCCTTTTCAAAGAGTTTTTAATCAAATATGGCATATCTGGTGGGTGGAATCTTTCTACTAATCATCGAGTCTAAGAAGTTTGGATGTAAGGCATAATGTAAAGATTTGTCTTTCTTACCTTCTTACTCTAGTCTAATGCATGACATTTAATTTCTCTATTTTGTAGATTAGTTATACAGTTTCAAGTCCCCAAATACCCAAGTTCTATAACCTGTGTGCCTTTCAATCTGGATTTCAATACTGCTGCATAGAACCAAGACCACTTTCAGTTTTCTACCTATAAATTCCTTGAGGATCGGGGACTGTTTCATTTTTGTCTATACCAGTGCCGGGCATAGCTCTTGGCACAGAGTAGGTGTTTAATAAAAGCTCACTGATGGGTTATAAAAGTCTGCCAAATAGTATTTTTTTTAATAATGGCAGCTAGGTGGTTCAGTGGAAAGAGTGCTTGGGTTGGAGTCAGGAAGTTCAAACCTAGCCTCAGACACTTATTGGCTGTGTGAGCCTGAACAAATCATTTAATCCTTTTTGCCTTAATTTCCTCAGCTGTAAAATGGGCTAAAGAAGGAAAGAGCAAGCCACTTCAATATCTTTGTCAAGAAAACCCCAAATGGGATCATGAAGAGCTGGACAATATTATTTATAGGGTATAATGCATCATTTACAAATTAATCTTCAGATTTTCCTGACAATTACACAAACTAAGACGTAAAAAGAGATCGTCAAATTGTCATGATTACAATGTCAAACTCAATATTGGGAATGATCATTTTGAAATGAATGAAACCTCCCTTTGATTTCCCTAAATATATAACAATAGAGATTGCTAACTAAGTAACTTTTAATGGAGTGTTTTTTCTTGGATGTATCAACCTGTTACTGCCCTGTCTAGCTGGTATTGGCATTTCCATAATGACAGTGTATACTCATTCATCAAAGGGGCACAGGAAATTGTCTTAGAATACATAGTAATTAAAGAGATGGGGAAATAGAGAAGAAAAATACTGAATTAAATGACTTGGTATAATGGTGATAGACAATCTTATCAAGGTAAAGATTAGTGAAAACTAAGCAGAAATTTAGAAGTTAAAATGCAAAATTTTTGCATGTTTAATATTTAATTCTTCAAAGATAATGACTAGCAGATGCATATAGAATTCTTACTAAAACATTTCCTCTATATCCATTAGCTTTTTCACTATATTGTATAATTGCTTACATTAGAAGGGAATAAATATTCATATGGCAACTATGATATGCCAGGAATTGTGTTAAGCACTTTACAACTCATTTGATCCTCACAACTCTGTGAGTTTAGGTACTGTTATTATCTCTATTTTCTAGATAAGGAAAGTGAGGCAAACAGAGGTTAAATAGTTTGAAATAAATGATCACCTGTATATAATCTCTTTAGTATACCAAAAGACTTTGATTGGAGCTAAAGAAAATTTTAAAATATGAATCTTTTCCAATTCAAAAGATCTCTTTAACATTGGAAAAAAAAAATCTAGTCTGATTAATGTTCTAAAATCTTCCAAAAATGATTCTTCTGAAACTATCACTCTATCAACAAATCAAATCAACAAGCACATATTAAGGGCCTATGTGGCAGAAACTGTGCTGGCAGACACTTTCAGAATATTCATGATGTTCTTCTCAGACAATGGAAAAATTCTCTTCATTTTCACCAATTCAAATAACTAGTCATTGGTTTACCCAAAATTCTGAGCAATTCTTCAGAGATCTCATATGTCTGATATTTGCTCGGGCACTTTAAAAATTGAGGTCTCTATCTTGTGAGTGGAAAGACTTAGAAAAGTGTTGAGAATGAAATCTTACAGGCTCACTATCTGGGAAATGACTTCATCTCTGTTCTCTTTTGTTCTATTCCTGGGAATTGGGGCCCATTCTTATACCATTAGGGAGTAAGTTTAGAGAATCAACTCCACTCTATTCTCAAATCTATGTCCAGTTATCACCAACTAAAAAGATCATAATGCTTTTGATACAGGCCAGCTCATTTGTTTCACTGAGGTTATGAGTATCTGTTTCACTTAGAGTTTCTAATTGGTTTATCTGGTATTGATTTTTCTTCTTTCTGCTTTAAGGGATTCTAACCAGAATGACATAAAAATGCTATAAAACAAACCTGCCAAAACAAAGGATCTTTTCTTTAAGCCATCCTATTGGGGACATAGGAAAAAACAACAATAACAAACTATTAGTTTGTTCACTTTGTCTTATTCAAATACTGTTGGAAAATAAAGCTTTTATTAGAGTAGCATTTAAAAAAAGTTTTAAATGAACTTTATGAATATAATGAATGCAAAGGTTTTCCATCTATAATTCCACCATCCATATTTTATATGTAAATTTCTTCTCTAGTTCTAGAACTGGAAAGTTATCAGCTTAAAAATTAACTAAATTCTTGAAAAGAATGCATTACGTAGCAAAATTCTTTTGCTCATAAGAAATCAATTAACCACTTGGCAAATCTTGCTCCCTTTATTTGAGTTCATGTAGGTTTCAGAGTTACTCTGGGAAAAGGGCTCTAGGAACCACAGTGTTACCAAAGGGCAACAAAAATAAAGAATTGGATTGTCCAAGAAAAGAAGAATCCTTTGCTTTTAGGAATAATAGTTTGACCATTTCCCTTGTGATCTTGCAGTGTTGATGAAAAACCAAAGGACTTATTATGGAGGTTTAGAAACAAATTCTGGGCAGTGAGCCAATCCTTTGACGCATCTCCTCCCAGTTATAACTTTTGCTCAATGAATACATGTTACCTGCTCAAGGACTCCTGAGAAAGTGAACTCATATTGGCAATGATAAAAAAAAATAATAATAAAATATATTTTTTTTTCTTTCTTTCTTCCCCAAAGATGGGCCAGAAGGGCAGACTGAAGTGTTTTTCATCTAATAGTTTCCACTACTGTCTCTTTCTTGGTCAATATTGGCTACCATGGTGTGTTTAGGAAGATAAAACTTATCTTAAAAAACAAAAAACAACAGAATAAAATTCAAGGAATTCAACTTGCCTTCTCCTTTTACAAATCCCAAGGCGAGAAGCAATTTATAGATTATTTGTTAGTTTAGTTATAGGACAGGCAATGGCAAAGACAGACTGACAGTTATAGAAAGTAAGAGGGAAAAAACAGCCATCACCACCACCATAACCAATTAGGCTGAGCAGTGGTACACTCTGGGCATCCTTGCTTGAAGAAGACAGAAGTTGGTAGATTTCTTGGGTTTAGGACTTACGAGCTCGAGTAGGAAAGGCTAAAGCCAAAAATATAGGAACCAATGGAGTGAGCCCGAGGAGCAGACAGCCACTACACTTGTCTAGAAACAGATGAATTGAGCAGAAAAATGAAGGTTAAAATTGCTCAATAACATTGGGATTGGGCCCTATGAGTGGCTGCAGAACTTCCAGCTTCGACAAGCTAGTTTACTTGACTATCCTATAGCAAATTCACAGTATGACAATCTTGTGGTCTGAAGGTACTTTGAAAGCCATTTACTCTAATATCTAGCCAAAAATTCTCTTTCTGATATCCCAAACTAGGGATTATCCAGCTTTTGTCTGAAGACCTCCATCAGTGGGAAACCTATGACTCTCAAGATAATCCATTTATTGTCTCCTTATGTTAAGGCCAAATGTGTTACTGTGATTTTTATCCACTGTCCACTCCCAGCTATACCTTCTAGTTCCAAGTAGAACCAGTGTAAGGCCTGATTTCATCAAGCAGCCCTTAAAAAAGGTCGTTATGTACTCTCAAATCTTTTTTTTTTTCATTCTAAACAATGGGTATATTCCTTCAATCAAGTCTCATATTGCATGAATTATAGGCCCTTCACGTTTGTAGTTGCCGGCTTCTAACACACTCTCTAGTTATCAATATCCTTTTAAAAATATAGTGTCAAAAATGAACACAGTGCTCTGAATGTGCTTTGGCCCAACATTTCGATTCTTTCCTTAATCCTGAATGCTATAACTTTCAATGCAACCTACAATTACTTTGGTTTTGGGGCTGCCATATAACATTGACTCATATTGAACATGTGCAAGAAAACCTCCAGACTTTTCTTTATCATCATTTTTTCTCTCTCTTACCTTTCTCACTTCCACACTTCTCCTACCTTGTACTTGTTTAGTTGATTTTTTGTATAGATCTAAGATTTTACATTTTCCCAAATCAAATTCATTTTAGGGGAATTCTTTCAATGTCCTGGTCTGTCAAGCATTTTTTTGAATGTTGATGTCATCCAATTATCATTTTGTTAATATATATATATATGTATATATTATTAGTTAATATTCCTACCTTTCTGCTAATAAGTATTCCATGTATTCTTTTTTTTTATTAAAGCCTTTTCCATGTATTCCTTTATCCTTTATTAAGGAGCATGAGGCCAAGCATAAATGACTGGAGCACTCCCCTAGAAACCTTCCAGATTGACATCAAACCAGAAAATAACTTCTTTTTTTGATTTGTTTATTCAAACTAACATATCCACTTAACTGTACTTCTCCATCTTATTTACAAAGAATTCTTTCCATTAGCTATTAAAGTTCATGTAAAAGCAAGTGACTAACATGGGAGAAGAAATTTAAGAGTGGCAAGATTCAAAAAACATATAAAATAGAATATCAGTTATATTTAAGAATTTCCAAATATGAGTGATAGAATAGATCTGTATATAACTGTATAAACATCCTTTTATTATTGATACAGTTTAGAAAGTGTTAAGGTTTGGAGTGAGGAGGACTTAGGTTCAGATATATAATCATACAAATACCTTTTTTAAAGAAAAAAATGATATAATTTAAAAAGTGCTGAACTTGGAGTGAGGAGAGCCTAGGTTCTCATCTCACATCTGACCTATACTTACAAAAAATAATTAACTTATGCAGAATCGTATATCTCAAATGACAATAGTGTGGTCTGGTTTTAATCCAGTAACCTGGAAAAATCACTAAGCTGTCTAGACCTTAGTTTCCTTATTTGTAGAATGACTGGACTAGATTCCATCCAACATTTCTTCCATCTTTCAAACTATGATCCTATGTTCTGTTCATGGATAGACTGTGATCTTTATTGCTTAAGGGAGAACTCACACCATATGTTCCCTCTACTGAGGAAATCACAGCTCTTGTGTATTTTTCTAAGTTATAGACATACAATCTTTTACAAAGAAAGCTTTAACTACATGAATAAGTGGATCCCGAGGTATTCACTGAATATACTGTATAATAAAAGAATGACTACACAGTATGGACAATTGAAGGCCAGGAATTTAATCGGGTTAGGGTCAGAATAAAAGTTCAATGGTGTACTGTTACTAATATGAGACATACTGAGGCATTAGACACCATACTCTGTACTACAGGAGTCCCTGGTCTGATTAAATCATTCACACATAAATGAGGTTAGTTTCTTCTGGAGAATCTAGTAGTGCACTCCCAGGGTTTCTGGGTATATGATTTGCATTCATAGGGAATTCAATTTTCTAGTCCCAGGAATGGAAGTAAACAAATTAGCAATTAAAGTAGCCTTTAAAAAGCTGGGGGAAGATAAGTGGCTGAATCACAAAATGCCTTTGTAAAAAAATGTTATCCTTAGGATGAATCATTGGTTCAGAAAAAATAATAGAGATCTGTGATTTATTCAAACTTTGCTATATTCTAATTTTTCTAAAAAAATTTCCCATTATAGGGGAGGTTTCCTCATTAGAAGACATGATGGTTTAGAATGTGTGTGTTCTTACAGGTAGAAAACTATCTATAAATAACTCAGGTTCACATATTGTCTCTCTCCCATTTAATTTCAGGTTGCTAGGTGTTATTACCTGTGCAGTGTTGGGCAACTAGTAATTACTTAAATTCTTGCTGATTAAACGATTAACCTCACTGGACATATGTTTCTCCATCTGTAAAATGAGGGCCACAAGATGTCTAAAATCTATAGGTGTACTAGCATGTTGTTTCTCTCCCAAGGTTCAAATACATTGAGAAATTTTTTCTGGTTCCACCTTTCTGGGTCTCACAGAAGAATGATGTATCTTAGTTGGGCTGTATCTGGAGTTGATATAATATTCTGAAACTTTAACCTCTTATAGCATTTTAAATTTTTGGATGGGGAATGAGAGAGGGCTGGGTCATAAAAAACCATAAGACTGATATATTTAATATGTTTAAAAAGTGATTTTAGAAAATATCTAAAACTATAGTTATTCATAGAAAATTTTTTTTGGGGGAGCTAAAATATATATTTATGGTAACTAGAATTTAGTTTCTAGGAACCAAAGCAATTGTATGTAATGGATTCATATATCTATTTTAATGAATACTTACAAATGTACAAAATAATTTAATGAATACTTGTACAAATGTACAAATTTAAGCATATACCTATTAGGCTTAATGATGTTTGTTGAATAAGACCAACCAACAATAAAGTAAGCCTTTTTCAACCAATCTCACTTCACAGAGGCAATCCATCTTAAATTTGGCAAGAGTTTTAATTATGTTTAACATTACACTGATAAACTGAGAAAAAAGAATCTAGTCTAGACAAATGTTAATCTTAGCATATCAATGTTGTAAGGGCCACGATTTTCATTAATGATAAAAAAGAGCAAATTCATTAAATTGGCAGATGACATTGAAATGCACCAAGGCTAAGTACTTTAAAATTCTAGAAAAAGAAAGCAAAGGAAATAGGAGTAGACAGGAGGTGATCAAGTTAACATGACCTTGTACTCCCCGTCACATTTTAATGTATTTGAAATATTGGTGGTTTACAGTTCATTAATTGATGGTTTCCTCTCCTTTGTATTTATTACTGAATTTCCAATTATGTAGTAATTATTGGCCTGAAGACAAAAATAAATTATGACAACAAGTCAAGTCAAATTCTTGATCACTACTACTAGGCTGAGTGAGAACAGTTTTTTTGCTTTATAGCTGAGTGAAATATTTGCCAAAAAGTTACAACCCTAAAATAATATTTTCTATAGCAATGTGTTTGGCAACATTAATTTTAAAAAGTAATTCCTGAATTTGAACTGTAATTAGTAATATGCTAAAAAATAGGATGGGGACAGATAGAATATACTATTCCTAAAGAGTGATTTCATTAAAATATAACTGGGGAAATTAAAAAAAATATATAGCTACAGCTTTTTGGAAAAATTTCCAAATACCCAGGTATCACTGCCAAAAAGATTCGGGGATAGTAGATTTTACAATAAAGATTACAAATCAATGCTAAAAATACAAAATGTGAGTATACAAGACTTAAGAACCTAACCTTGCAGAGGACATAATGTCTTATGCCTTCTTCAAATTTTTTGTATAAAATCAAGCTATATATTACCTGCAAAAATTAATGAAGAAATGTTTGCCAACAGAGACACTAATTAAAAAATTTAAAGTGCTTCTCTACATTTTCCAAATAGATTTTTTTATAAGTACTTGGACATAAGTACTTAATATTGTTTGAATTGAATTACATTGTACAACTCATATTCTGCAATATCTGGATCATCTCGTCCTGTAAGGACTGATGGAATTTTCTATGACTCTCCATCTCTCCGCCCCCTACCCAGTATGTGAACTTTCAGGATAACTGAAGCCTAGTAAATGGTAAAGCTTTATTATCTGTACCACTTCTGATACTTCCCTGCTTTCTTAAACAGGTATTAAAGAAAATTTAGTCTTTTCTTGAACAAGAAAAGTTCATTATTATCAATTTCAATTCCTATTAACACATAGTAAACAAGTGTATATGCTTTAATTTTTTTTGTGCCCTCCCTCATCATTTGGGGCTATTATTCTTTTCTCTACTATCACTGTGCCCACATATCATAGAATCCCATTCCAACTAACTTCGTTTGTTGTAGCTGGTCAGAAAAACAGATAACCAAGCTTCTTACTTATCACCTATTGAATACATGATAGTAAAGTTTTGAGTAAAGAACTAAATGAAGTACATGACTATAGTATAGGAGAATATGATAAAGTTCTAGTATTTGGAGGTCTTTTGCATTTCTTTTCGGTGTCAAGGTTGTGTCAGAGGATTAAGAAGTGAAATGTTTTGGGATGTAAATATGCATGCATGTGTGTGCATCTTCACATAAGAGAATACTAAATGCTATGTGAAACACAGAATGTAGTGAGGAGAGGAAATGGCAGTATTATAAGGATTATATTTTGTTCATTGCTCAAAAGTCCAAAATTTGTAAATTTTACCCTAGGAGGAATTGCTACAGCCAAGTTATAGTGACCAATAAAATCAGTTTTATAGAGGAAAAAAACATAAATGATACCACTTCTGAATAATCAGGTGTTGATATGATCCTAATTCTAAGAAATTTATATGCTGTTTACTGCAAAATAGAGTCTGTCCCTACAAGAATATACTTCATTTCTATTTATAGTGATAACCTTTTATTTGGAAAGCAATTACCACTAGTCTCTTCTTGCCTTAAAGTGTTTGGCACAATTTTACAGTTATTGTTCAAATGGCATTTTAGCTGCCAAATATATAATCAGCTTCCTGTTGCAATTTTTATTTTAAAAATGGACAATGATGAGGTTCTTTTCTTCTTCTTTCATCTGATTTGATACCCCCTGTTAAGTTTTAGTCAAAAACATGAGGTAATCACCATGTTTAAGTAGCAATACATTTCAAGCTAGGTTCTGAAATAATTAGACTTCAGAAATCTAAATTTTTTATGAACTAAAATAGAGTAGAAAGAGATTTTAGATGATTATGATGGGAGCTCTGTCAAATGAAATGAAATTTATTTTAAAATATTAAGCTACCTATATTTATAACTAAATTAAATTTTAATTTTGCATGAGTAAATTCAACTTGGAACTTAGAGCTAGAATGGATTTTGGAAATGTAGCCAAATGTTCTTAAGTTACAGATGATAAACTGAGGTACTGAGAGGCAAGGTGACTAAACCAACGTTTCACAGGTAGCAAAACAGTAGAACTGAGATCTCTGGATACTTCCAAATATATAGTTCATTTGGAATATTTTACAAAATCCTAGACCCTCCAAAAATTTCAATTATATTTTAATAAGCACCATTAAGCTGTATCTTAATTCTATTCATTTTGGAAGTCTCTGGAATAATTTTTAAAAGGCATATTTCCCAAAATAAAGATTTTTTAAAGGTTTTTTTCCTATTTATACTTGTATTCTCTCTTTAGTTCCTAATTATAGGTTTATCCTATTCGCTGCTCTGGAACAAATTATTTCACCACCGCTTGATTTTCGCCAAATAAATATAAAAGTATCATTATCACCTACTTCAACAGTTATTTGTGGATCAATGTTCCCAAGCAGCAAATATGCAAAATAAATGCCTAGGAAAATATATAGGACATAATCACTTCTAGCATCAAATCAGGTAAGAGGAAAGATTACCTCCTTTGGAGGAAGACTCTTGTGAAAGCTACCACTCTGGCAAGATCGTGACTTCTTTGATTTGTTTTTCCTCCTAGATGCCATTCTAAATATCTTTGGGTCCTCTAATTCCACCCTAACTGCTATGCCCACTCAAGGACTCTCGGTATCATGTCATTTTCAGGACCCGTTTTTCTTCATTTGTTTCTATCTTAACTTTGATATCAGAAAACTTATAGTGAGTTGCAATTTATATGACAATTCATGGCAGACAGCAATATGCTGACATTCCCTGTCTTATTTCCCTGAAATTTCCTCACCAGTCCCACACCCTAAATATACCTTCTGTAGGAATAAGAGCCATAAAAGGTTGCTAATATTTCATTTAATACACCACTGATAAGTCCTACTACATAATAGAGCAAAATAGTTCATCAATACAGTTAATGCATCTCTTCTGATACCTGGAAGTGAATTCAATATAAATACTGGCAGATAATTCAGGATACTCCAATATAACATTGGGATAAACATTTTAAAGCAGAGAAGGAATGTTGTATGTTTCATGCTAATTTTATACCACAGAATTTTGTATCTCTACTTTTGTTTGCTATCATTCTTGCTACTTGGAAGTAAGGAGTAAGTTTAACCTAGCCTTGTAGTCTTTTGGATTCCCAATGCATACTAAAGAATCTGGGGTAGCTCAATCAATCAATCAACATTTGTAAAATATCCACTACGTCAGGTGCTTTGGTTATCTACTTCTTCTTGGGATTTATATAATCTTTTTTTTTTCCCTTTTTGCTGAGGCAATTGGGGTTAAGTGACTTGCCCAGGGTCACACAGCTAGGAAGTGTTAAGTGTCTGAGACCAGATTTGAACTCAGGTTCTCCTGACTTCAGGGCTGGAGCTCTATCTACTGCACCACCTAACTGCCCCAAGGGATTTATATAATCTTAAATGGACACTTACATTCCAGGTCTCTCTCTATAGTCTCATTCCCAATTGCAAAAAACACAGAAACAAACAAAAAAACCCCTATTGTCCCTTAGATCACTGAAAACCACAGAAGACCCTACCAAATTTCATCCTGGCCCAAGATCATTCTTTTTCTTTTATTCCTGAATTCTGTTTCTGCATGTAGCTAAAGTCACATGAAGGAAGAGAACTTTATTGCAAGGTACCTCAATATTAGCAATATTTTTCCCCACCATAATATCTATCTTCTTATTGTTCCTTTCCTTTTATGAGTCATAGTCCTTTTCAGGGCAAGAGAAATTGAATATATTTCATGAGAGCTTCATTTAAGCTCTGTCGATATACTAGAACTATCACCTTTCATATGGTTCAGTATATATAACTTACACTTAGATATTACTTCTTCATTTAAGAGAATAACATACCATGAACTTGCAAAAATTAACTAGTTTTATTGCTGGGAGGCTGTTAAGTAAACTGCTCAGAAAACATTTGAAAAATACTTCCCCATCTGTAACATGAAAACCCAGGTCTATTAGAATGCTAATTCCCTGTAAGTAAGGATCATTTGTTCTTTGTACTTATTTCCACAGTACCTGGTATATTTGCTATTGTTTTTCAGTCACGTCTGATTCTTTGTGATCCCTTTTTGGTTTGCTTAGTATTTTTTTTTTTTTGTTTGCTTGTTTTGGCAAAGATACTGAGTGCTTTGCCATTTTTCCTTCTCTAGCTCATTTTACAGATGAGGAAACTGAGATAAACAGGTTACATGGATTGCCCAGAATCACACAAGCTAGTGTCTGAGGTCAGATTTCAACTTAGGAAGATGAATCTTCCTAACTACAGGCCCAGTGCTCTATCCACTGACTCTAACTGACACATAATAGGTACTTCAGAAATGACTGGAGTTTGAATGAATGATTCATCAGCAGATAATGCTTCTAAATTTTCTTAGAAACTCACATGCCCAAAACAGAATTAACCCTGAAAGCTACCCAAAGGGTAATGGAGAAGCCTGCAGGGTGAACTATAATCTATCACCAATGATCATTATGCACCTGCTCAAAAGTAAAAGAAAAATAAAAGGGGTGGGGAAGCATTATATAAGAAGAAAGTATAAGGTATACTCCATGAGGAAATCTACAAAATATAGTGGAGAAGATCTGGAAGACAAGTAAGGTAGAAGCAATTCTGTCATCATGGTATACTACAGACCACATAAAAATGAGGAAATAAATCACAAACTTGGTACAGAAGCATAAATGATGGGAAATTTCATTTATCCAGATTCTTGTGAAAGATCTCTGGTAATACAAAGTAACCCACAACTTCTTGACTTGCCTTAATGATAATTTCATTTTTTCAGAAGAATCAATAAGAGTAAATTCTATTCTATTCTGGATCCAGTTCTCACTAACAAAGAGAAACTCATTCCTGAATTAGATGTGGTAAGAGCTGGGAGTTTCTCTCTTACCTAGCATTTGTGAGAAAGGAATATAAATCTGGGGAGAGTCTGACATGCAGCATACATTTCAGGGGAAGTGAGGCAGGTTTCATATAGTTTTTGGAGAGTGCTGGGCCTGCAGTAAGTAAGACTTCTCTCTGAGTTCAAATCTTGCCTCATAAATTTAATAGTTGTATGACCCTAGGAAAATCACTTCACCCTGTTTGCTTCAGTTTCCTCATCTGTAAAATGAGCTAAAGAAGGAGATGCAGGCTCTCTTCAACAATAAAATGTTTCAAACTAGTTCCAATTGTTCAGTGAAGAAAGCCATATACACCCAGAGAGAACAATATGAATGTGGACCACAACATAATATTTTCATGCTCTCTATTGATGTTTGCTTGCATTATGTTTCCCTTCTCAGATTTTTTTTTCTTGTAGATCCAACTTTTCTTGCACAGCAAGATAACTGTAAAAATATGTATACACATGTTCGATTTGTCAAGTACTTTAACATAATTAACATGTAGTAGACTTCCTGCCATCTTGGGGAGGAGTGAGGGGTAGGGGGGAAAATTTGTAACAGAAAGCTTTGCCAGGATAAATGATGAAAAATTCCCCATACATATGTTTTGCAAATAAGAAGCTTTAATAAAAATCAAATAAGGTGATAGAAGGAAAATTGGGGAAAATGAGATTTCTACAAGAAAATTATGAAAAGAGAATTAACAAGTTTAATAAAAGAGGAACCAGAAATACTGAATAAAAAAGGAAATGCAAATCACTTTAGTACCTCTGCCAAGAAAAATCCCAAAAGGGGTCATAAAGAGTCAGGACTGACAAATGAATAAAATAAATACTTACTGCTCTAGCATTAAAAATAAAGAAAACCAAATTAGTTCTCATTCTTCTACCCCAGATCAACTTGTTTCACACTCATCCTTCCTTACCACCATGACTCTTTTCTAATTCCTCTTTAGGGTTACAGAATTATCAGTACCATGATGTACCTTCCAATCCTATAGGGATGTGTTAGAAATAAATTGTGGTATATAGCTGCTGCCAAGTCTTTCTTTTCCTAGAATTATAAGGGTTGAAGACACAAATTTGTAAGGAGAAAGTAAATTTTACATATCTAATATCACCTTTTCATTTTATCTAATACCAATTTTCATCTCTGTGCAGATGACCTTTTATCATTTGCAAAGTCCATCTTCCTTTTGTTTTTTTAATTATGAGGGACTGCAAGCAGCAAAAGGGGCAGGTAATCTGTATTTCAACTGGACTTGTCACTGATTATTGTATGAGTTACAAGTGATTTTCTGATTTAGTGAATCATTTTGTGGAACTCAATGAATAATGATGGCTACAAGGGGCGATAACAGCCGGATATTGGATGTTCACAGTTTCCTTTTACCATTCTTCTTGTTTTTCAAGTGAGAATAACATGAAAAAAAGGGTTTTCTGATCTAAATTATATTTTTAAAAGCATTTATTTTCATGGGTCATAAATCCAACATAAGCTATTTTAAGAAGAAATAATATTTTCTTAGGTTTGTTTCCAAAGTAAACTTTGTCAGTTTTATATAATTTACATGCTGATTTATTTCACAAAGAAACAAGGAGTGATCCTATTTGACTCACTTCTACAGAAACTAAGGTGTTATTTTCTGGAAGAATGGAAAAGGGGTGCCTCTAAAGTGGCTTAACATATAGCTGCTTAAAGTACAAGTGTGGTGTGACCCCGGGCAGGTCACTTAACCTCAATTGCCTCAGCAAAAAGCAAAAAATAAAAAATAAATAAAGTACAAGGATGACCATGTCACTCACCTGCTCAAGATTCCCCAATGGTTCCCTATTACTTTTAGTGCCCAAAACAAGCCTTCTTTTTGGAATTTAAAGACTCTCATGACCTGATCTCAGTTTAATCTTCTTATTGAATTCTACATATATTTCTATCATGTTTAACATATATTGCCATTTAGGAGAAGGCATGGGGGGAGGGGGGGAATTGGAACAGAGGGTTTTGCAAGGGCTAATGTTGAAGAATTGTCCATGCATGTTTTGAAAAATAAAAAGCTTTAATAAAGAAAAACAAACAAACAAACAAAAAAACAAACCCAAAACTATCATATGCTAATTCTCATTAAGCCTTCTACAATACAATCAGACTGGCTTCCTTAATTTCTCTCCCATATAACATTTCATTACCCACACCCTCCCACCCCCTTTAGCCCAAGCTGAGCCTAATGCTTAGAATGCATTCCCTTTTGCCTCCTCTTGACTTCTAAGAATTCCAAACTTCTTCAAATTACATCCTTAAGTAATATCTTACATAAGACTTTTTCTGTCCCCGACCTAGCCACCCAAGCTGTGGCTAATACCTTCCCCTTACAAGTTATCTTATAGTTATTTTTTATATTTTCATATATATATTCAGATGCATATTTACTGTCTCCTCTGATTACTGTAAACTCCTTGAACAAAGGGACTGATTTATTTTTGCTTTATATCCCCAGGACTAGCATAGTGCTTGTAATACAGTAGACATTTATTAAATGCTTACTAATTGCAACTCAAGGTCTTCAAAGGTGAATGTGGAAAACTGTCTTTACATGTGATTGGAAAAATAAAATACAATTGAGGGGGAAAAAAAGGAAAAAATGCTTACTGATTTCCAGTGCTTCTTATTGAATTTCAACTCCTAATGACAGAGTACCTATTATTATGGGCCAAATATCAAAATGCCAGTCTAAGTTTACAGATTGACGTAAAAGGGGAAAAGGCATGATTCATTTATGAGAAACTTCGTATTCAAAGAAACTGCTGTAGTTAGACTTACACTGTTTTTTTGGAAAAAACAAAATGAAACAAAACATGATTGTACTTTGAACGCTTTTCTTTGTAACTTCATACCCCGTAAGAATTGTTACTTGTTTATTACAGTATATCAAACTGTAGAGTGCTCTCTCTAGTCTGGGGAAATCTCCCCAAGAAACAACCTTCCCCACTTAGACTAATGATTAACTTTGAACACCTTACCTGATAATCTAAATCTGGTTTCAATTTGCCATACTTTGTTACTGAAATGTATATTACTATGGTAGAGATAAGTAACAATACAAATCTATAGTTTTACATTAGTGTATTTAGGTTAGTAATTTTTGGTCAAATGAGAACAGGAAAAAAAATCTGTATTCTTAGAAACATTTGAAGTTTTATTCAGGCAGGCAATCTCTCCACTAATGAAGATTGTAGCCTATTTAAAACTTCTCATTCCACAGAATTCTTGTTCATTTTCTCCTTAAAATTCTCCACAGAGAAGCTATACAATGTGATAGGACATTCTTTTTTCCCCTTTAATATACCAGCGAATATCAAGAAATCCTCTATGTTATGTCCATTACTTGTGGTCAGGTACTTTCTCCTTCAGTGAACTTGTCGAGCTCTCATGTTATCAATTTTCATCTTTAAGCCAATGACTATCATATCTATATAACCAGACCTAAGCTCTCTCCTGAATTCCAGTTTCAAGGTGTCAAATATCTGCTACTTTTCTCTACTTCTGCATCCCACCAGAATCACAAACTGATCACCATCTATTCCACAACAGACATCTCAATTTTGTTTGCAGTTGCCTCCATCTTTCCTAGAAACCCAGACTTATAACTCCAGAGCCATATTTGATTGCTCCCTTTCCTTCTGATTATCAAGTTTAGTTTTGCTGTACCTTGACAATATTCCTTCAAATCCATACTCTTGACTACTCACATTGCTACCATCTTAGTTAAGGACTTCAACAATTCTTGAGCTACTGTAACAGCCTCCTAGAGGCTTCTATTCTTCATTCAATTTTCAGGTGAAAGCACAGACCTAACCATATCTCTTTCCTCCTAAGCACACAAAATACATGTGTGCATGAACACACACACACACACAGACACACACACACTCTTTTTGTCCAGGAAGAACCAAGTTCAAATTAGCATCAAGACACTTATTAGCTTTGTAATCCTGGTCAAGTCACTCAACCTGCTTGTCTAGGGTTCTTCAATTAGAATAGCACATAACTCACAATGCTGTTGTGAGGATCATATGAGATACCGTTTATTCACTTGACACATGGTAGGCACTATATAAATGCTCATTTGCTTCCCTTCCCATTTTCCCACAAAATAATAAGATATATAACTTAGATATAATATACTACAAAATAATAATACATATTACTTATTTAAAGTTCTCATCTGACTCAGATTTAATTTTTAGCTTTTTCTAATGTTTTAGTTTTAGTTCACATTCCTCTCCTTAGATTATTTCAGCCAAGATGGATAAGTAACGGTTTCTGATCTCATCCCATTCTCTTGTTTCCATCCTCCTCTCCATGGATGTCCCACTCTTTTCCCCTACCTCCTCCCACATCTGGTATATACTTCCTTCTTGTCTCTTGCTTACCAATCACTTTCTCTTCCTTCAAAGCTCACTTGAGACACCATTGCCTCCATGAGACCTGACATGGTCCTACCACCATTGATATGAACTGACTCTCTTCCCCTGTCAAGAAAAAGCTCTTTTGGCAATTATCAGACATAACCAATTCTATACTTATTGGTACAGAATGATTGCGAGGATGGAACTTTTTAGTCTCTCTCTCAAACCTTGGTGCATCGTTAAATAATATTTGAGATATTGATCAGCATGCCTTTTTTTTTAAAAAAGATATCTTTTTATTTTCAAAATACATGCATAGATAACTTTCAACATTCACCCCTGCAAAACTTTGTGTTCCAAATTTTTTCCCTTCCTTCTCAACACCCCTCTCCCCTAGATGGCAAGTAATTCAATTGCAATTCTTCAAAATATATTTCCACATTTATCATGTTGCACAAGAAAAATCAGATCAAAAAAGGAAAAAAAAATAAGGAAAAAAAAAAAAACAAGGCAACACAACAAAAAGACTGTATACTACATTGTAATCCACATTCAATCTCCATAGTCCTCTCTCTGGATTCAGATATTGCAATTCTATTGCAAATTGCCCAAATCATTTTATTGCTGAAAGCAACCAAGTCTGTCAGAATTGATCCATCACATAATCTTGTTGTTGATCAGTATATCTTTAGACAAGTCTGGAATCTGAGGCCAGGTGTATTACTCGGGCTCCTAGAGCCCTCCTTCTTGAGTTTATGCCTTTATTTTCCTGGTCTCCATGATAAACTTTTATGGCTATGACTCCCCTATAAAATATGATCTTTGCTAAATTCTCTTCAGGACTAAGTTCATTATGAGGTTATTCTCTCTTCTTCATCATAGTGCCTTTTCCTTGCTAGCCGGCCTAATTCCTCCATGAATCTAATCTACCAATCAATGGAACTTGTCTTTTTCCTTGCTAACTATATGTTCTCCCAACTCTCACATTTGCCACTTCTGGTGTCTATTTTATTTCTTATTTTGATTGTAAACTCTTTTCCTACATAAACCTTACTTTTTTGCAAAAGAAAATGGCTATTGTGAATTTTTCACGTTTGCTTCGACCTCATGATACTTATAATACACTGGAATTTGTTTTTTTTCTGACTAGGATGTAAATTAGAGACTCAATATTTTGCAAATGTCATGCAATTCAGGATCTCCTCAGAGAAAAGATTTTAAATACATAAACTAAAATACATAGGAATATAAACAAAAGCCAATTATATTGAAATAGAATTGATCACAAATTAAAATAATTATACTGAAAGCCATCAAAATATTCATTTTTAAAGTCTGTGGACCCTAGGTTAAAAACCTCTAACAGAAAAATATCTACACTTAAGGAGAGGTTCAGAACCTAAACAATTTGCAAAAGCAGCTTATCCTGAAAATTAGTCCTAAGGGCTCTATCAGTAGCATAAGGGAAGTAAAGAGCTCAGGACAGCAAGAATGGGAATTTTCCAGTGACCAGAAGACATCATCACATTGTGTTTGTGTTTATGTCTCTTCCTGGGCCAAGTAATAGTCCCAAGTACACAAAGAGAAGAGTACAGGGCT
Organism: Myrmecobius fasciatus; assembly: GCA_023553655.1. NCBI lineage: Eukaryota > Metazoa > Chordata > Mammalia > Dasyuromorphia > Myrmecobiidae > Myrmecobius > Myrmecobius fasciatus. The sequence continues at coordinate 272,973 of JAJPUD010002252.1, forward strand.
GGTAAAATGACCCTCTGCCCTCTTAGTCATCAGATATATAAAGTATTGCAACAAAAAATGAGGATTAAATTAGGATTATCTCAATGATTACTGAACTTTATGCCCGAGATCCTATCTCAGTATTTTAAGAACTATTTCTATTTACATTAATTAGGCTGAAATCTGCTAATTGACAACCAAGGGCAGTCATTTGGGAGGTAGGGCAGGTAGAAAGCTAGCAATAAGTAGCCTGGAAAATGGTTACTCTGTGATATTAGTCTACCATCAGAATTAGCTATGAGAGCAATCAAAAGGCATTATATATGTATTGAGGGATCATATAGAAACAACAAGGGACTAATGTTTTATAATGATTTAAAAAGATTGGCTATCAATGAAATCAGAGGTCCAGTCCAAAGTTCACAAAAACATTTTCTTTCTTTCTTTTTTTTTTCTTCTTGTATAATCATGTCCATCAAAGGATAGAAGGGGGAGGTGTTAATTATTGTTAGTAACATTTTTCTCTTATCAAAATTCCTAAGTGGATACTTTTTTCTTTCTTTCTACCACATCACAATTCAATTCATTCTTTAGTCTTCATGGATCTCTGCATGGGAGCCACTAGTTAGTTGGACCAAACTATTGGAGGTCTGTTCTTGACAAGTAAAATGTAAAGAGCAAGAATTTGGTTGTTATACTTAATGGGAAACATCAGAAAGTACTGAAAATCACAGAAGTCTTTTTGCAATAAAAAAAATCATTAAAAACATAAGTATTTCCAGCTAAGACAAAAAAATCTGATAGGTTAGAAAGTTTGATTAGTTAACACACTCAGTAAGAAGCCACAGGAATATTAACAATTTCATAAAGACAAAAAAACCTGGAATTAGGTTGGGGTTTGTCTACCTACAGAAAGTTCAGCTCTTCTGTGTCTCTCTTTTGCAACTCTCCCACCCCCACCCCCCCCAACCCCCTTCTCATGTAATAAATTTAAATGGTCACCAGAAATTATTTGCCTTTAAATGACTATTTAGATAAAGGAATGAATAAAATTCTTATTAATGTAGAAAATAAACTCAAGGAAAGAAGCACCGCCAATCTAATTAGAATCATCTTTACCATTTTGTTGTAGCTCCATTAAGCACAAATGACTAGAATTCTTCTATATTCATTTCTTTGGGACTCAAATTTCCCATTTCCTTACTTGACTATAGTGAGATCCACTTGCCTGCCTGAAGGAAATTGGAACTAAATATAAGAGTAGTAAGACTTTTTCTAGCAGATATTTTTGAAGAAATGAAATAAATGTGATTCATTTGGCATGGTCTGGTGATAAAGGAAAATATTTAGCAATGAGATCTATTTATACATTTGGGAAGCAAGGGACTTGACTAGGTAGGAACAATGAAAGTTGTCATGAAAATACGCTGAAGAGAATGATTTTCAAATCTGAATTTTAAACCCACAGAAAAGGAACAATTTTCATCTCAAACAGGAGAGCCTGACTTATATTGTGGAACTCAGGTTTCATGGTTTAAAGTTATTCATTTGAGGAATAAAGTAAGGCTAATAGGGAAAAAAAAAGAAAGAGATATTCCTCCTCCTCTCCCCTAAAGAATTTCTGGTCTAGGAAACTATAAACCTGACATGCTGTGTCAGTAATATGAATAGACTAAAGGGAAGTCAGAAGATTGAGTTGAAATAAAATATACATCCCCAGGAGGCAATGGGCTTTTGGTTTCTCCACTGACAAATGGCATTTTTATAGTTGGATAAATCACTGAACCAAGTCATTTAAGAAACATTTCAAAATGGTGCTTGATATGGGGCCATTTTGTTCTTATTGTTCATGGTGTCATTTAAAAACCCAGAGTCATAAATATTTAAGTTTGACATTGGTAATAAAAGATAACCTGATTTTTTTTTTGAGGAAAGAAGGATGTTAGATTTTTTAAAAAGTTGTAAATAGCCTTGGAAGTTCCTACACAAAAATTTACTTGAGCTCCTAAAAAAAGAATTGGAAAAGAGATGAGATGATAAACACAAAATATAAATCATGGGGAAAAGCATATTAAAAAAGTCTTGAGAGTTAGGAAACCTAGATTTTAGCTTGGGCTCTGCTGTTAACAAAGAGTATTATCTTTATCACTGATTCAATCAGTTTGGGGAAAGTTATTTGGTATAGAAGAAAGAACACTAGATTAAGGCTCAAAAAACTGGGTTCCAATTCTAGCTCTAAAGCACCAAGTGTTAGATTCTATTATTCTAAAGTATACAAATGCAAACATCTTTAGATATTATCAATAATGTGCAAGCAACTGGAGCAAATTATACCAATCCAACCCTATGACACTATACTCTTGGCCAAAATTTCCATTATTTTCAAGTCCTGTCAACTAGATATGGAAAGATAAAAATACATTTTAGGAAAAAAGTATCTGTAAGGGATAGAAAGAACTATAATTGTTTACACAGAAGATTCCTGCATCTGGAGAAGCATAGGGAGATTCCAACTCTGAAGATTCTGGGATTAAATTTTTTTTCTGCTTTTGCAGTTTCTTGAATCACTAAAAAATGCAAATAAAGCTAGTATGTATTTGGTATTTATTATTATAAGTTTCATAGTTTGAAGGATACTGATCAGCTATTGTAAAAATGTTTAATATATGGTATGGCTACGTCAATTCTATGGCCTTTACCACTGAATATCATCAAACTTTCATTCACTTTGAGAACTAGTTTTACCTAATATGACTTTGCTCAACAAAGATAAAAAACGTGGAGAAACTGCAACTTAAGAATTTGGCTTCATCAATTTGAAATTGTGCCCAAAGGGCTAGAGAACTGTACATACCCTTTGATCCAGCAGTATTTCTAGGGCGTCTATATCCTAGAGATCTTAAAAGAGGAAGAAGAACTCACGTGTGAAAATGATTGTAGCAGCTCTTTTTATAGTAGCAAGGAACTGGAAACTGAGTGAATGCCCATCAGTTGGGGAATAATAGTATATGAATGTTAAGGAATATTATTACTCTATAAGAAATGATGAGCAGGATGATTTCAGAAAAGGCTAGAAAGACTTACATGAACTCAAGTCAAGAGAGAAGAACATTGTACCAAGTAACAAGATTATGTGATGACCAACTGTGATGGACTTGGCTCCATCTACTTTTGCCATCCACATCCATACAGAGAGAACTATGAAGAGTGAATGTAGATCAAAGCACTGTATTTTATTGGTTGTTATTTGTTTACTTTTTTGATATGTTTTCCCCTTGTAATCTGATTTTTTTTTGCTCAATATAATGAATATGGAAATATATTTAAAAGAATTATATTGTTTAACCTATATTGGATTGCTTGCTATCTTGGAAAGAGAGAGCAGAGAGGAAGAAAAATTGGGAATACAAGCTTTTGCAAAGGTGAATGTTGAAAGTTATTTTTACATGTATTTGAAAAAATAAAATACTACAGAAATTTAAAAAAAAATGTTTCATGCTTCTAGTTTTGCCTAAGGTGGACCACATACTCATAGTAGTAGAATGAATGAGAGGCATTTTTGGGGGGAATTGCTACCCAGAGATATTGAAGAATAAGACTAAAACATTTGCACTGTTATATTTTATCTGGTCATTGTTATATATTATAACTGGCATCATGAGAAAATTCAGCTTAAATCTCACTTAGTTTTTTAGATGGCAACTCATTTAATTCTTCATCTAAAAGCATGAAAAGACAAAGACCTTTTTGCTTTGACAGGTCAATCATAGAACCTACATAGAAAACAAGGTGCAAGACGACATAGACTTAAGGTTAAAAGAAAATTTGGTCCAACCTTTTCATCTTAAAGATAAAGAATAGGGAAACTCAGAGGTTAAGTGATTTACTAGAAATCATGTAAGTAATACAATTCTAATTCCAATCCTCCAACTATAAGCCTGAAGCTTCTTTCCTCCACACCCCAAAGTTTTTCTGTCTCTCAATAGAAAACAACAATTTCTCTGTTTCACTTTTGCTTGCTCTTGCAATGACAAAATATAGGTTTCCTGGTATATAGTTGAAAAATCTCAGAATATATTTAATTACTGAAATATGTAGTTGTGGGAGGAAAAAATGATTATCTTTTAAATTCAACTGAAACTTATTTCTGCAAATAATATGATTAATCATATAGAAATCCTTGCAAAAACAACTTCATTAGCATAACAAGTATGTAGTAGTCCACAAGTTGATTAAACTTTTAAATATGTACCACTTATGTTCATTTACAAATATTCAGAAGTCAAAATTAGAGCTAAATAATATTAATTTTACAAAATGCTAAATTATGTAAAAAGTGGTGATAACACAAATTATACTAACAAAAAAAGATTCATATTTACATAATCATGCTATGGTTACAAAACATCTTATCTGTGATCATATACAAATTTCTTAACTTCTTTAGGCCTTAGTTCCTGATCTGTAGAATGAGGGGTTGGATTAAATGATCTCTAAAGTCTCCTGTCTTCATAATGATTAATATGAATCATTCTTTATAACTACCTGAACTAGATAATACTATGATCTCTATTTTTATAGATGAGGAAATGGGCCTTATTAATGGCTTTAATGGATTAATGAATTTAGGATGATGCTGAAAAGACAGTTAATAAGCATTCATTAAGCACTTACTATGCCCAGTTATTATGATAAATGTTGGGGATATTTAAAAAAGGGGGGGGGCAGTTAGGTGGACCAGTGGATAGAACATCAGTCTTGAAGTCAGGAGGACCTGAGTTCAAATCTGGCCTCAGACAGTTAACACTTTCTGGCTATGTGACCCTGAGCAAGTCACTTAACCTCAATTGCCTCAGCAAAAAAAAAAAAAAAAAAAAAAAAGGCAAGACAGTCCCTACCTTCAAAAAGTTCATAATCAAAGAGTGATAGGAGAACTCATTTATACCAACTCCTTATTGCACAAATAAATGACAAAATTAGGATTTGAGAGGAGAGTCAGGTGTCAAAGATCACTGTGGTAATGAAAGGTAGAGTTGAGATCTGAACTTATATCACCTGACTGTACATAGAACTAATGGTATTTCTACTATCTTCTTAAACAAATTTCAAAACCTAGACTCAGGTTCTGAATGAATTCAGGATATTTTCCATTTAAACAGGATGCATTTCAAGCAATCAAGACTAGAGGCCTAGTGTTATTAAAATCGTGGAGAAATAAATTAGCAAATGCTAAAGGTAGAATTGGAACTTGGGTCGTGTGACTCTAAATTCAGTAATCTTTTGATTGAACCACAGTACTGTATACAAACCACTTCAAGACAAGCTGGAAGCTACAGGTACCAGGACTAGCTCTTACGGAGACTGGGAAGAAATACAGGTAAGAAATAAGAGGGCAACAGAAGATGATTCTCTCTCCTTAACTCTACTGGTGTCCTACAAAAGTGCTTTATTGCATTATAGGATATAATCATATAGAGCTTTTAATTCTTGAAATATGTAAAATGTTAGCTTTGAAAAGTCATTTTATTTAAACCTGAATAAATATGACTCTAATATAGACTGTGGTTAATTTAGAGTTATAAATCCATTATGATCTGATTTGTTTAACAAGTAAACAAAGACCCAGTTTTGAATCTGAAAGAAAATACCAATTGATGAAAAGGTTAAAAATGACATTTAGGCATCTGGCCTAACTGCCATCTGGCAATAACGACAAATTCTGGCAGCAAGTTCAAAGACAATTAATATATTTTAAAAAGATATTCATAGACTTCTATTAATAACAAGTAAAACACCCAGGTGCATGAACAATTAAAGTTCATGAAAACCAAATCAGGGAATGCTGAACATGATGTATAATATGCATCTAAGACTTTAAGGAAATAAACTCCAAAAAGTTCAGGAAAAAATACATGCATAATCTCATGGCCTGAGACTCTAAAAGGGAAAGTGGCTCAAGAAGTTAGACTAACTTTCAAGATAACTCTTTGACTACATGGTCAAAGTAATCTTCCAAATCAGAAATAATAATAAGAAAAAAATAAATCACAACAGTCCTGAGGTTTTACTTCACACTTTCAAAATTAGCAAAGATAAGAAAGTGTGGGGAGTTTAATGTTGGAGGGATTGTGGGAAGACAGGCCATCATTGCTGGGGGAGATATGAATCAGAACCAACGTTTTGGAAAGCAATCTGAAATTATGCAAATAAAATGACTAAACTAACACAGAAATTCTATTACTAAGATAAGAAAAAAGTTTTTATAGACATCACTTTTATGATAGCAAAGATTAAAAAAAAAGATGCCCATTGATTGGGGTGTGAGTGGAGTTAGGGATTACAAAATGTAGCATATAAATGTTATAGACATTACTGTGCTTTGAGAAAAGATGAATGGGATGCATACAGGAGTATGAAAAGCTCCACATGAACTGATACAGGATGAAGTAAGGAGAGTTAAGTACCCAATATAAATGACTACAACAATGTAGACATAATGAATGACCATACAAAAGAAATCAAAAGTGAATGTAAAAGTCAAAAGTGAATGTGAAATGTAAATTCAAGCACAGCCTGAAAGAAGAGGTATGGGAGTATACTTCTATTCTACCTTTACTTCTTTGTTCAGGTGGAACTTTACAAATACTGTACATATTTTCAGACATTTTTATTTATTGATCAATTTTGTGTCTTTTTTCTTTCTCTTTTTCTTTTTGTAATATGGGATGGCTTTCTGGTAGGGATAGGAGAAGATATATTGAGGGAAACTGCAGTGATATTAAAAAAAATAAGCAAATTCAGAGAAAAAAAAGAAATGGGAGAATATCTCAAAATTCTAATGGGGCCACATAAGGAGTTCTTCAGTGAGCAATGATTTTAAAAATGGATAGGTTCAAAATATGCAACCAAGATATAATATAATCTTTCTAAGATCTGATTTGAGTTTCTTCTCTGCTAATTATTAGCTAGTTACTTCTCTAAACCTTAATTTACTCATCTATGGAATGTTCTAACCAGACAGCTTTCAGTCAGTTTTAAAATCTCAGATCCCTTGGTCCTACTTAAATAATATGAGTTTAAGCCATGTGGTCAGGATGAACAACATCTCCATGATTACAAACAGGATTATGGAAACACCAGGAAAGATCTTGATGATATTAGGGAGAATAGGAGAGGTGCAATAAGATTAGAAATGTCCCAGATTTCACCTAAGGGAAGAAAGGTGATTCTCAAACTAAAAGCCAGTGAGTTTAATGTTGATTTCCAGAAACATTCTAAAATAAATGATTTAACAGATTTGCAAGCAATGAGGCACCCGTTAGATTAATTACTTGTTCATCATTTCTGTAACTATACAGATTAGTGTAGCTATGAAACCACTGCAACTCCTGAATTTCTGGAGAGTTTAAAGGAACAGGAACAATTAGGAATATCAAAATGATACCAGATTCGTTAATAATATTTCTAATGTCATGGATTTTTGTTTGTTAGGAAAGTTTAGACACAACTTGACAAGAAAGATACACATGAAGACAAGGTAAAAGAATTAGAAAAAAAATTTAAACTAATGGGAATGGCAACTGTTCTAGTTGAATGAGATGTCATGAAAGAATAAGCTAACAGAAAGGGGGAAAATGTAAATTTATTCAAGTATAGAAGGCAGGTATTGGGAAGGAAATAAACACATATGGGGATCACTGCGTGTTGGGCAATGTGTGAAGCTTTTTTTCTTTCTACAAATATGATCTTATTTCATCTTCACAAGAACCCTGCAAAACAAGTGCTGCTATTATCATTTTTTAAAACGGGTTAGGAAACTAAGAGAAATAAAGGCTAAGTGACTTGCCCAAGATCACACAGCTAGCAAGTGTCTGAGGCTGGATTTGAATTCATTTTTTCCTGATTCCAGGCCCAGCACTCTATCTATTGTGGCATCAGCTGTCTAGTAGAACAAGAAAAGAAATATGGCTATTATAAAAAGATAAGAGAAGAGGTGCAAAGTTTATAATTAAAGCGGTGTTGAATTTAGAGATAATTAATGTATTAAGAGGAAAGTAAGACATTAAAAGTTAAGAAGGTGAGAATATACAATGCACAATATATACCAAGTTCCATTTTCTTTGGGAGAGGGGGTATTAGGCAAGGAAGAAAGAATCACTGCCTATTTTGAGTATTAAAAAAATGCTACAGGACAAGCACAATTATGCAGATTGCCACATACAATATAACTTTTAAAGACCAAAGAAAGTACATATGAAGAATGGAATATCCTCAAATAAAAACATATTCCTAAGAGAATTAATTTTATGTCAAAGGCAATTTATTACCAGAACAAAAGTTGATGAAAACCTAGTGTCAGTTCATAAGAGCCAATTTATCTGCCTTGTGCTTCTGTAAATGAAGCTTTCCCATACCCCCAACTTTTATATTTTTGTTTTCTCTCTATTGCCTTAACCATTTAGAAGTTATTGAGATTTTGAATCTTGGATTTTTGCTTTGTATACTGATATAGAGTTAATGTTCTTAGAAGTAGCCTGAAGGATTTCTAAACTAGTAAGTGTGTTTCCATGGTAACAGACTGAATTAATGAGTGAAATCATTTCACATATTCCGAGTAACCCAGTGACCAGGCAATAGGTTAAAAAAATGTTCCAGGTAAGGTTTTGGTTTTACAGTATCTTCCCATTCAACTCAATTCAACATTTATTACATAAGAATATTGTGCTTCATTACAGATGATTTTCAAATGTTTTTGGTATGGTATCGGCTTTTGTCCCAAAGAATAAGTGGACAGTTATGCATTTATTTTCTAAAGTTCTCTGGGTTCCCTGGGACTCATTCTTATTTTCCTGCCCCACCATCACATTCATATGCTTTGTCTGTTTTAGCAATGATATGGTGCTAAAGAAAACCATCCACAGATTCCACCTTAATTCTACTTGAAGAGTTAGACCAGATGAGAATATAATGTGGCAATCTGGAATCCTTGGCTGAAAAAAATGAGACAAAACTTGGAGCAGAGAGACTCTAATGAACAATCTTCAACAAAGCTGGTGACTATGCTTTGTAAAAAAGCAGGCACTTAAGAAATGTTTAGATGAATTGATATTTTAAAAATGAACTAATGTCTACATGGACAAGCTTTTTATTATACTAAGTGCACTGGAAGTGTCTGCAAAAAACTTTAAGGCATGGAGGAGGACCTAGCATGATGAAGTGGAAAGAGCACTTAATTTGGAGCAGAGAACCTGAATTTAAATCTTATTTCTGCTATTGTTCTTCCTTAGACCAAACAATCCAGCTTCCATCTTGGTGCCTTCCCCTTTACCTGAAATACTCTTTTCTTATATCTGCCTCCTGGAATCCCTGGGTGACCTTTAAGATTCAGCTTAAATGGAACATTTTACATAAAACTTTTCTTGATCCCATGGGGCTACTTATAAAAAACGTGAGTGTATATGTATATATACATACACACATATGCATGTTACACACACACAAATACATTTATATAGCATAATAAACACAAATATTGTATATAAACATATATATAAACATGTGTATAAAATATAAAAATGTTTCATACACACACATACATACATACATGTGTGTGTGTGTGTGTGTGTGTGTGTGTGTGTGTGTATTCTGAATATCTTTGTAGCTAGAGACTGTTTTGCTTTGGTCTTTTTATAGCCAGACATTAGCTCAATGGTTGGAACAGAGTAAATGCTTAATAAACATTTATTGATTAATTTTTGATTGACTAATTGATTGATGGGCAAGTCACAGAATTTCTAAGTCTCAGGTTCTTCATCAGTAAAAAGAGGGAACATTAGGTAGATTATAGATGGAAAGGATCTTAAATTATCTAGTACAAACCCTTCATTTGACAGATGATACCCCAAGAAGTTCACTGCATTGTGGAGGAGCCAATGAGAGTCTTGGGAAAATATTAAAAATACTTGAGCTAAATCTATACTATTATGATGCAACAAATGAAGGATATGAATGGGTTTCCTTTAAGAATTTTAAAAGGGAAAGGTCAAGTATATATTTTTTCTTGTCGTTTTAAGCAACAGTTATACTTGGAGGTGTGAGAATTACTTCCCTTGTATTATTAAAAGACACGTTTTTTTGAAGCTTCATTAACTTTCCAACTCATTAGGGGACTATTTGGTGTACTTGAAGTATAGCATTCATAAATGATCTTAGGTAAGGACCTATAAGAATGCTAAGACTCATCAGTAAAATTGACAATTTTTTAAAATTGACAATTCTTGTCTGCTCACTAACAACATTTAGACTGTGACAGATATTTCGGGAAAGCTAATTATTTCATTTTAAATTAGACTTCATGCTGTAATGAGTCTTGAGGGAAAACAAACAAGTTAATCTTCCTCTGTGACAAAATAAGACTCTTAAGATTCTCAATGGAACATTTTTAAAAATGTGATGATAACTTAGGTTTGTTTTTTTATTATAACAGGCCAAGTGGGATCTGTTACCAAGAAATAAATCTAAGAAATAAAGTATGTAACTTATCAATTTGAAATATATATATATAATATGCATATACAATAATATATATAACATATACATATATAATAATAACAATGCTGATAGTATATAATTATAACATTTTAGTACTTTAAGTTTTTTGGATTTTTTTGAGGCAATTGGGGTTAAGAGACTTGCCCAGGGTCAGACAGCTAGGAAGTATTAAGTGTCTGAGACCAAATTTGAACTCAGGTCCTCCTGATTTCAGGGCTGGTGCTCTAGTCACTGAATCACCTAGCTGCCCCAATACTTTAAGTTTTACAAAGCACTTTACAAATATTACCTTATTTAATCCTCTCAATAACCCTGGAAGATAGGTACTATTATTATCCCCATTTTACACAAGTAAACTGAAATAGTCAGACATCAAATGACTTGTCCAGTATCACCTAACTAGTAAATATAGGAGGTCAAATTTGAACTCAAACCTTTCTGACTCTATTCTGACTATCTATCTCACCCGCTCTTTAATAGAGCCCTTTACCCAAAACAATGCTAAGAAGGGAAAATTACAATTATTTTATATCCATTTGCCAGATGAGAATACTAGCACTCAGAAAGGTTCACACAAAGAATAAATATGAGTCAATTTTGAAGTTGGTCTTAACTAATTAGTTCTTACTCTATCTAAGCAACTTCCAAAATAAAACAGTTTGCAAATATCTAAAAAAAATGTAAGAAGTTCTCTAAATTAATATCAAAATCTGAAATAATTCACAATCTAAAGACTTTCTATTAATAAGTAATTGTTCTTGCTAAAGATTGCTTTTATTCAAGCAGCATATGCAATTTACAGTCATTATAGCAAAATATTTTCTTGGAAGGACTTCATCCAATTGTCTTTAATTTTCTTAGGTTTTTACCATAATGTTGATGCTCCTTGAAAGATTAACCAGTTTATTTATTCTAATAATAATAATTTTCTACAATGCCCATAGGAACTAAAGAACATCCATCCATGTGTATTAACAGCTTAGTATACTCTTTCTATTAGAATTCTAAAATTTAAATATGTTTCCTACAGTACATATATAATCCTCAAATAAGTGGTCAGTTTCTACCTAGTTAATTTCAATTTTTGTTCCAATTATCACAGAAGATAAGAATTTTTATATCAAAGGCAGTGCAGTACATTGGAATGAACAAGAGATTTATTGTTAGAGGGCTTTCATTTGAATCCTAGTTCTACTACCTCCTCTCTGAGTAACCTTGCACAAATTATTTACGTTTTCTGAAACTCAGTTATCTCATCTGTAAAATGGTCAGAGAGAGGGAAGTGAGAATAGATTTCCTTCAAAGTCTCTTCCAGTTCTAATTCTATTATCTTAAATGAAATTAATACAAATTGTTGCAGCAGAAAAAAAAATCTCATGGCAAAGAGCTGGCATCTGAGCATTAACAAGAGTTTATAAAAGGAAAATAGGCATTCATAATAATAAAAATGAATAGTTTTCTATTCCGATACTGTTTGTTGTTTTTTCTAACAGAAAAATTATAGTTGTCAAACTAAGGCATTAAAAGGGAAATCACTAAATAAAGGCCACCTCAGATAATAGACTATAGAACTATAGAATATAACTCATTTAAAGCAACAATATTCTAAAAATAGATTTATGATGTAGATCACAGTATCTGGATAACAGGAGTTTGTGATATGCCTTTTATCAGAATGGAAGGACTTCATTTCAAAGATAGCAAGTTTGCCAAAAGAAGAAATTATCTACAATCCAGATTTCAGAATTTCTGATGCACTGGTATACTGCATATAGGAACATCAGATGTTCTATTGTTAGGAAGGAATACTCTTTTTTTACTTAAAGTTGTAATATATAAATAATTTTAATCTCTATTTGCTCCTTGTCCATATTAAGTTCATCTGATTTCCATCTTGAGAATTTTACTGCAGACTTTTCACCAGTTACCAAAAGAATGTTCAAGACCTGTTCTGTTATCTTGTCAAAGGTAATATTTATATACATGAGAATTTAAAACTCCTCTAACAAGGTAAAATGTCACAAATTTATAAAGGATGAGATTTATAAGGGAACAAAGTTGATGCATACTGGCATTACCTTGTAAGCTCTTTGATTTAAAAAAAGGGAGTGCTAAAGGAGGAAAAAAAGATCTTGAAAGCTTTTGGAGAAAATATTATTTCACCTTGCTATAGCACTCATAACTCCTTCACCCTTTTTTTCCACTCCAAGGACATCACTGCATCAAGGATGAAGGCATAATTTTGAATTGTTGTTCAGTTCTCTAGTAACCTCCATAAAAAAATTCTAGTGTACTCAATCAATACTGTGCCATAAACCTCTCTGAAGTTTAGAAAGTGAGAAAATATAATTTGGTTTGTTAAAAAATATTCTTATTCATAGCAATCCATAAAAAGTAACCCACATACACAAATCATTTCATTTTGACAAGCTACTCGTGTCTGCCAAAAAGAAAGGGAAAATAAAATAGAAATTTTGTTGCAGTAAAGGGGAAGAATTCTGCACCCAATGGAAGGTTAAGTTCAAAGGGTAGAGAGTTCTATGTGGAAATGTCTGTTTATGTTGTTAGTTCTCAATATACCTTATGGATTATTGGGGGAAAAGGATCTTTTTTCTTAATCTTGATGCTGCTGCTATTGGGCAAGTATCAAGTCAGTCAATTAGCCAAGAGCTGGATGAGGAGGTTAAGAAGAAGGATGGCCTTGTACCTGTGGTAGTGGCAGATGTAAAAAAGCACCTAAAGTGACTTCTGATAATGAATCCCCAATGCTCTTACTATTCCTTCAAAATTAGTTGTAATAGTTATAATCCTGACAAATTAAAGAATCTGAATTGGATGTTGTACATTTTTTTTTCCTGGAGAGCTCACTAGCATTGACAAAAATATCATTTGATTTATATGTGCATGCCTTTGATTTCATTAGCATAGGGAAATCTAGATAAAGAAAGTGACTTGACCAGTACAGATCTGGACTTACTCTGAAACTAATCAATCATCAAGAATTTATTAAGCACATATAAAAAGCATTGCATTGTGCTAAGGGCAGAAGAAAAAGACAAAAATGCAAAAGATCCTGGCCTTCAGGTGCTTATTTTTATTAAGGGAAATAATCCATAGTATGTTGATATACATACATATATGCATATTTACATAAAAATCTAAAAATAAAAGTATATTCAACATATGAGGTAATTTGGAGAGTACTAGGAGTTGAGAAAGGTGCTTGAATAATACTGGAGGAAACAAGGTTCTAAAAAGTAGAGATGACATACTCCTCCAGAATTTCCTTGGCTCAAGATGAGAATTTAGATGGCTTACTTGGATCACACAACTAGTAGATACCAGTGGGAGGGCTTGAACTTGGATCTTCCTACTTCCCAGCTTTCTCTCAATCCATGCTATCCACTCTGCCTCTCATTTACACACAACAAATAGGAATATGAAAATATAAAATTCCTATTTTTAAAAAAACTATATCTTTAACTACTATGTTCAGAGATGCTCATCTGCATTTCTAACTTGGTTTCTGTAGGTAGTGCTTCCAAAGAGCTCTACTTTTGACAACTAGACTCCTTCAAACTCTAAATTGGAATTCACGGGATCTCAGACTTAAGAGTTAGATCACACCTTAGTGGTCACTGAATCCAACTCCTATTTTTAAAGGTGAGGAACCTGAAGCTTATAAAGATTAAGTGAATCACCTGGCTAGTAAGCCTTTAAGGTAGGATTTGAATTCAGGTCTTCTCACTTCTAAGTCCAGCAACTCTACCCACTATGTTATTCCATGTTTTTTGTTTTTGTTTTTAATTTGCTGAATAACTATGATTTCTTCCTGGTTGGGAGCTTTTGGTAGGGAGAAAGTCTCTCCAGTATCCAACTTGGAATCTTTGCTACTAGCAGAGGTATGCTGGAGCCAGCAAGAAGTAAAGAGATAACTGTTACATTTTCAATATGAATATTTACACTTTGGAAATTGGCACATACAATATATATATGAATCAGGGCTAGATTTGCTGTTTTGCTGATTGTTTAGATGGACTCAAGAAAGGGATGGAGAAAATGTTAATACAGATTAAACTTAAAAGTGCGTCCTGTATTTTTTTTCCCCCTTGGAGAGCACATCAGCACAAGCAAACAATTACACTCACAAAATAGTAAAATTAAAAAGACATCTAGTCCAAATTCTTCAATTTATAACTAGCACTAACTTATCCAAGGTCATAAAGCTAGTTAATAGCAGGCAAAGACTCATTTGAAATCCAGCTATCCTGACTTCCAGACCTGTACACCTTTTTACTACTATAGTTCTTAAATATAATTTAAGTAGTCTTTTTTTTTTTTTTTTTTTTTTTTTTTTTTTTTTTTTTTTTTTTTTT
>JAJPUD010002252.1:287978-338713 GCA_023553655.1 Myrmecobius fasciatus
CATATCCCTTTATATCTGGGTTTTACTATTAGAGACAAAACTATTTTTAAAAAAAATCTATCACCTCTGTAATAGCAGGGACAATATTTGGTATCTCCTCAAATATCAAGCACAATCTATTGTACATATCTTGTTCCTAACAAATGGTTGCTGAGTCTCCAAACCTCTCAAAGAATCTAAAAATCTAACATTACACTTTAATGATTTTACTATTACATTAAAAACAAAACAAAAATAAATTTTGATGGAATTTGCATAAATAAAGGCAAATATAACTTGGAAGTGTTTTACCTATTTTCAAAACTTACAAAGCATGGAAGCTCTTTCAAATAATATAATAATACTGCACAACCATTTAAGACAGAAACATGTCTCTGTGGAACATCACAAGATTTTTACAGTTTTCCTACTTTTGTATTAGGATAATTGCTATTAAAGTGGAAACTTATTAGTTTAAGAAGTATAAGAGTCCTTGTCATTATTTCAAAACTAGGAACTATTCAATAGCCTTGAAAATAAATCTATCAACATGAGACATAATATCTGATGTGCATAATAATATTATGATACACATCAAGTTTTCATTCAGAGTTCTAAAATACTTGGCAATATATTTTTATTTTTACATGTAATTTTATTTCAATTTAGAAATGAGCCACTGTGAATCTTCTTGAACTTTAGTAAGAAGAAAACTCTTTCCTGCCCAAGAATATTTTTTTTTGGTAATGAATATCTAACAGAACTGCTTCCTTGTTTAGAAACAAGTGGTTAGTCATAATTCTTCCTACAAGGATTGAACCTGCAAGTTAATCAGCTTTCTCCTTATATATCACAGAATTTAGATTTATCACTCAATCTAGATATTTGAAAAATATTCATATCTAAGGATTTGTACATGGTAGGGCAAAGGGATCTTTGGTTGGTTTTAAACACAAGCAGTCAAAATTCCATAGTAGTAAGTCACATAATTCTCCCGGATCAGGAACTACATAGAGAAACCAAAAAGGAGATGGAAGAAAAAAAAAAAAAATTTCCCCAACCTCCTTTAGAAATAAACTGCTTGGGTGATTTCAGAGAGACCTAGAGAGACTCAAATGAACTGATGCTAAGTGACATGAGCAGAACCAGGAGATCATCGTACACAGCAAAAAGATTATACGATGATCAATTCTGATGGATGTGGCTCTCTTCAACAACGAGATGATTCAGACCAGTTCCAATAGTCTTGTGATGAAGAGAGTTGCCTGCACTCAGAGAGAGAACTGTGGCAACTAAGTGTAAATCACAACATAGCATTTTCATTCTTTTTGTTGTTGTTTGCTTATATTTTATTTTCTTTCTCATTTTTTCCCTTTTTGATCTGATTTTTCTTGTGCAGCAAGATAACTGTATAAATATGTGTGCATATATTGGATCTAACATATTTTCACCATGTTTAATATATATTGGATTACTTGCTATCTAGGGGAGGGAGTAGGGGAAAGGGGAGGAAAATTGGAACACAAGGTTTTGCAAGGGTCAGTGTTGAAAAATTATCCATGCATATGTTTTGAAAATAAAAAAGCTTTAATAATAATAAAAAAGAAAGAAACTGCTTATCTTGAAATAATTTGTTAAAGAGGAATATGGTATAGCTCACAGAGCTCCAAAGGAAGCACAAGAGAAATTGGTTAAAAATATACTTGTAATCCATTTGGTCAAAAAATCACCAGTTCCTCAGGAAGGACCATTACCTGAAGGAAATATTGAATTTTTCTTAAAAATTACAGTATTTAATATTAAATTACAAGTAAATCTCAGGAAGTAATAGAGAAGGAAGCAAGTGATTCTTGAAACATAATGCTCAAGTTTTACATTAAAGAATACTTCTAGAGGAGTTCAGCACATGATGCAGTAAGCTGACAGGAAAGCTGGGATAATGAGTTAATTGCCAACTCTGTTTTAATAGGGACCACTCTGTGAGGCTCAATAATGATTCTGACACTATAGCAATACTGTGATATAGATAACTCTTGGAAAATTTATGTATATGTCCTACTGCAAGAAATAGGGGCTTGACTATCCATGACTGAATAAAAACTGGATTACTCAGAAATTGAATGCCATTTGAAATTACCTCAACAGTGGCTCAGGAATTCTCTAGTGCACTCGGACTGCTGCTCCTTGAAAAGATTCACGTTAATAAGAGAACACAAAAGCTCTGATAATTTAGCCTAATTGGAGAGTAAGGTAGGGTTTATAGGGAAGAAATGAGCATGTCAGGAAGAGGGACAAAGAGGAAAGGTCAATCTGATTGGGAAAAATTTTAAAAATATGCATAAGCACATTAGTAACAGGATTGGGGAAAGCTTGATGTCTTTAGATATTCTTTTAAATACTTAATTCACAATGAGAATTCATTACAGAGTAAAGTGGTGTTTGAAGAGACTGTTGGCCTTCACTCAGAGTAAATATTTCTGCTTTCTTAATAAGGATATTTGACTCATTATTTGCTTCCTATCCCTAACTCCTAGTAACATCATACATACACATATACTTTTTTTTTTCCTGAGGCAATTGGGGTTAAGTGGCTTGCCCAGGGTCACACAGCTAGAAAGTGTTAAGTGTCTGAGACCAGATTTGAACTCAGGTGTTCCTGACTTCAGGGCTGGTGCTCTATCCACTGTGCCATCTAGCTGCCCATACACATACACTTTTGACTTTATGACCAAATAACCACAAATTATGAATGAGTATAATCTGAATTAATTCAGTTTCATTGTGCTGAAATTCAAAATTTTTCCTGTGGAGCTCTCCTTGTGAATGATAGCAGGAATGCCATACAACACAAAGCATCAAATTTAAGTTACACTAAATACTGAATATAAAAAGAAATTTTATAGAAATACCCCCTAGATAAGGGAGTAACTAGTAGATAAGAGTACTGGATTTGCAATCAGGAAGATTCATTCTCACGAGATGAAATCCTTCTTCAAACACTTACTAGCTAGTTACTTAATCCTGAATGATGGAAATGGCCAACTATACCAGTATCTCTGCCAATAAAATCCCATATGGATCATGAAGAGTCAAATATGACTGGAATGACTCAATAACAAAAGGTAGAGGTGACCTGATATCAAGAAGAGTGTTTTAGGGAAACACATAACTTCTAAGTTTAAACATTTGAAAGAAAAAAGTCAAATTCGCTGAATTTAGATTAACTCTGTTTTGAGATTATTGGGAATGAGGTTCTGGAAATTCTGAACAAGTGGATGCAACCGAAGATGAAATTAGAAAAGCATTATTTTTCCCTGAAAAAGGGAATTTCAAGAGAAAAAAAACAAGCACTATTAAGATTGGCTTCTGTAACTGACTGACCTAAATATTTGGTTTATTAGCTTAAAGTAAATAGAAATTTGGATCAACTTTCAATCTGGAGAGGGCACTGTTTCCACTCCAAAATTTCACAATATAATTGTTTTATGTGATATATATGCACACACAAAAAAGGGTAATTCAATTTCTTTGGACAAACATTTATGTTATTTTAAGCAACAGATGTGTACCTGAAAAACTATATATAAATACTATTTTTTGAAAAGAGAAAACCTGATCTTAGTTTGAAAAGATAGCATGGAAGTTCAATATTTAGAATGGAAGAATAATCTGGAGAATGAAGAATCCTTTCATAATGAAATTACTCTTTAAATTAATATTTTGGATAAAAAGGGCTTTATCAGATTCAGATATAATTCCCTAAGTACTATTAAGATGCACCATATTTTTACAGCTACCTTTAGAAGAACAATTTGTTATATTTTCATATAATACAAATAATCCAACCCAATTTTTACTTTATTTTGCTCATCTTTCTTTTACTTTCCTAATTCTATATTACTTCTTTTCTTACTTTTCACTGAAGCAGCCATACTAGCTCTAAACAATTTCACTGACTTTCAAATCTAAAGAAGTTTTTGCTGCCTAAAGTGATATTTTCCTTATGGGTAGTGGTGTTTATTGAAAGTCTAAGTAACCATTTGTACATTTCTTACTTCACAATCATAAACACAGTCCTTTGGTTTACAACTTTAGTTGTTACTTACTGGGATTTATAAAATAGAACATGAGCTTCTTGAGAGAAGGGACAGTTTCATTTTTGCCTTTGAATCTTAAGCACTTAGCACAGTGCCTTGCAGATATGTAGTAGGTGCTTAGTACATGTTTGTTAAGTGTTGAGTGACTAACTTCCTTCCTTTCCCTCATGGGTTATATTCATTCATTCATTCACCTAATATTTTCCCTCAAAGATGCCATTCATTTCTTGGTGCAACACAAATGGTTTTATTTGTTACATTCCTCTTTCCTAGAGGTCCAAACCTAGGTTACCTGGCATCTTGCCCAAATCCTTGCATTCATACTATATCAGTTCACTATATGCTAGTTCCTTAGGTAACTAGCTTTTTCCCCCATACTTCATTTCTCTTGGGGGACCTGTATTACATTAAATATAACCTCTAAGTTGTAAATTCACCTATTTTATATTTCAATGATGCATTTTTATAAGACATTGGGGTTATTTTATGGAAAATTCTAGTAGGATCGGAGGTCATGCTACTGAAACTTCCTAGAAGATATACATGAACATGATGTTTATGGTGGATCTAAATTATTTATCATAGTCATGTCAAAGATTGGTTATTTTCTATTCATATGATACCAGGATTACTCTATTCATAAGGCACCAGGATTAAAAATGGCTTTCAGTTTTATGTCATCAATTAAAACTTGATTCCATGGTTGGTTACCCTGGTTGGTACAATAATTTTACTTCTTTTTGGGGAAAGTATGTTCAGGTCATAGAACTGTGCTGTCATTAACTATATAATGATTGTGATCGTTCATTTTTATGTTTTCCAGGACACTACATTGTCTAGGATACAGAGATTTCTGGATTATTTAATGATAAAGATCTCCCTTTTCTCAGAAAGTATTTCCCAAGAGTCTGAGATTTCAGAGTTCTATAATGAGGAAATGAAAAAGAGGACAACACAGTTTTTGTCCTAAAAGGTACTTACAATTCATTTGGGGAGGCAAAGTAAATTGCCATTCACAAATAAATAGGAAACAGCCACAATACTAAAAATTAGGATTTCTATGGTGCTTTAAGGTTTATGAAGTGTTTTACAAATATTTTCTCATTTGATCCTCATGACAATTCTGAGGAGTAGGTGCTATTATTCTCCTTTTTTTACAGATGAGGAAATTGAGGCAGATAGAGATTCAGTAACTTGCCTATGGCCAGTTCATATGTGTCTGAGTCAGTCAATAAATATCTGAGGCTAAGTTTGATCTCAGGGCTTCCTAGCACTAGGTCTAATGCTTTACTGACTGAGCCACCCAGTTACTTTAAAACATATTGATAATTAGGAAGGAAATCTAAAACGAGAGAATTATCAGAAAACAGGTTTTTTCTTTTCTTTTCTTTCTTTTTTAAAGCAATGGAATTTCAAAAAAAAAAAAAAAGGAAGAAATGAATGTTGTCTGAGCTTTACAGACAAAAACAGCACAAGGAAGGTTAAGTGGGAATGAGCAAATTATGCAGAGGATATTAAAAAGGATGGTGTGAAACAGAAAAGGCAGACAATAGCTGAACAATATGACTCATAAGACAATCAGTATATAGAAGCCAGGTTAGGGAGAACCTTAATTATTTGGCTTTTTAGACTGAATCTTATATAAGATAATAACTGAGAGCTACATGAACTGAAGGTAAGAAGACCACTTTATATGTGATTGAGTTAAGCCAGGGAATAGATAGTGTTTGGGGAAATGGAGAGAAAATATGAAATCTGAAAGAATACAGAAAGAATCTGCATGACTAAACAGTTGACTAGAGATTAGGGGGAAAAGAGTGAGGACTCTAAAGGAAAAATAAAAGATAATTGATATTTAGAGATAATAAAGCTATTGTCATTGACATTCACAGAGATAGTTGAGAAACTGTACCTATTAATGAAAAGGAATAAGGCTAAGGTAAATTGTCAAACTGTCTTAAGGACAAAGGAAGGCAACAGAGACAGAGATTTAGAAGTTATCTATGCAAAGGTAATAACTAGGTATATAAGCTTTCAATGAAAGTAAATGAGGAGGGAAGATGCTCACTGCTCCTTAACCTCATGAATTTTCTAAAGGATGAGAACAGTCACACAAAAATAGAACAGAAAAAGAGCAAACATTTCCCAGAATTCTTTCCTACTCTGTTAGTATTAGACTGAAGAGTCTATCGTCATATATTATCATTAGCACCAGTGTAAATTTACCCAGGTATTCAAATCTACATGTTAACAAGGTCAAAAATTGCAGATTGATCAAAACAACTTAAAACACTTAAATCTCCATTATATCAGCTTTAAATATATACTTCCATCTCTTGTTTTTACTTTTCTTCGAATTGTTTCTTGTTCATCGAATTGTTTTGCTTAGTTAAATAACTGCTTCTTCTGACTTGTCTCTTTGGAAGACTTAATTGAAGTGTATCATAAGTCCCATCTGTTGAGCTTGACATCTCACCAAGCTATTAATCCGCCCCCCCCACTCCTTATAACCCACATGTTCCAAATAGCTGGAATGCTACCTTTCCTACTCTCTGCCTCTTTTCTCTCACTACCTACATTCCATTTCTGCCTCTATCACTTATAAGAAATTATTTAAAATACTGAAATAACAAAAATAAATTAAAAAATTAATCTGTAGTTTTCAATTATGTTATTTCTTTCCTCTCCCTCTCCTATTAAAATATCTTTTTGAAGATATTTTTTTAAAAAATCAAAACACTTTAAACATGCTAGATAGCACTGGCCAATTTAGCAATTTATAAAATAGTGAATTAGCCAATATTAATCTCATTCTATTTGATATTAACAGTACATCAGTATGAATTTTTCGTGGAGGACTAGTTTTCTTTGAAGGTATTTTCACTATTTCTTTCTGCCATTTTGCTAGATACCCAGAAAACGAATGTCTTTTTTTTAACTAAACAGAAACCCTAAAATTCTTGTTCCTCACCCCCAAACCTGCCCCACCAGAATTTTCACCCTTTGTGCTAAAAACAAACACAGAGAAATGCCTGGCTCAGCAGCAGCCTCCTCATTAACATGGCCAACTTTCCTTTCTTGCAGGGAACTCCCCTAGTCAGAGCCAACTGTGAGCACTGCAGGGGAGCCTGTACCTGACTCTACTGATGGAGGCTCAGCTTTAAATCACTCCTCTGCCAAACAACTGACAAACAAAGAAGCAAAGTCTTAGCTGCTAGAAGGGAGAGGTAGATGAGTCACAGAAAAGTTACTTAGGGAGCAGACTAACTTTGGCAACCATTAAAACATCCTGAGAGAAGGAAGGACCAGCTTCAAGAAGCAAAGTAAAATATAGAGAAAAGGGAAAAAAAAAGTATCCCTGGGAAACCACAATTTAATTTTGCCCAGGACCATTTAAACAAAATCTACAAATGTTGTTCTTTCTTGTATGTTTCCTAGGGAACTAGCTCATACTACATAAAAGATTAAATTTATCCATGAATTTCTCAAAAGAAAAATATTGTATCTAAGAGTTTGACTAAGATTGCATAAAATACTTAAAGAGAACCTTTAAATATAACGGTGGAATAAAAAAATAATAAGAAATATTTATATGTCAATAATCTCTTTAAAAGATGACCTAAAAATGCATAAACCAGAAAAGGTGGGCATTTTTTATGTCTGGATAACCCCCCCCCAAAAAAAACCCCAACATAATTTCATTAAAGATATTATTTTGCTCTTCGGGTTCTTCAAGTTAGTTTTCATTCAGAAATATCCCCCTCTAATGCTTCTAAAAAATAAAAAGTATATTTGGTGTAGTTCTTTCTGTCTCTGTCTCCGTGTCTCTCCATCTCCAGTTCTGTCTCTGTCCCTCCCCCCCCCCCTTCCTCTCCACCTCCCTGTCCCTCTCTCTCTTTCTTTGACTTCTGATTTCATTGAAGGGAATTTTGAATGAAAAAAATCTCTACCCACAGAGACAGACTTTTCTGCAACAGTCTCACAAAGATGCTTGGGGCAATTACATACTAGGTACTTATATAGACAGAATCACTTAGCTAACAAGAGCCCTCTTGAAGAGTATAGCAAACTTAACTTAATATATTTATTAGCAGTTACATTCAATCAATGAAGGGCCTGTAATTTATAAAGCACGGAGTATTTCCTCCACCAAAGCAGATCTCAACTCACCTATTATTTAGTAGGCTTTCCTAGCAAATTCTCCCCAGTTAGTAAGCAAATAGGTGTGAGAGACAGGGCAGTGGATAGAGTGCTGGCCTTGAAGTATGGAAGAATTCAAATATAGCCTCTGACTCTAGCTGTGGGACCCTGGACAAGTCACTTGATCTGTTTTGTCTCAATTGCCTTATCTGTAAAATGAGCTGAAAAAGGAAATGACTCCAGTATCTTTGCCAAGAAAACCCTGAATGAAGTCACAAAGAGTAAGACATTACTGGAAAGACTGAACAACAATATAAGACAAGGTTTGCACTTAGTCTCTAGGCCTAATGTTCACTAAATCACTTGTTGTATAACAGAAATAATAAGTAGTACTTATTCATAGGTGTATACATGCACATACATACATATGTATGTATGTATATACTCTTATTGGACTTTATTCTTAGCATTACCCGAAAGTAATTTAGATACCTATGGAAGCAGCACAGCTTTAATATGTATACCAACAGCCTTAAAGGAATTAAGACATCTTCCTAAATGCCTAATTGACTAAGAGAGGATAATAGAAGAAGCAGGAGAAACAAAGCTCATGAATTCTCAATAGTATCCTTTTGAGATTACAAACTAATGCTTTTATTTCCATCCAATATAAGGGGGCAAACATGTGTAAGTTATCAAAGTAGTTTTCAAATTACTTGATAGTTGTGTGCCACAAATATAGATATATATCTATATTTCTATATAGATAACTATATATATACATATATATATATAACTACTGTATAACTACTGTAGAATATTTTATTCTTTTTAAATTATTTTTATGCTTGTGCCTCTTAAGAATATGCAAAAATATATATTGTTACAAATGCTTAGGTCCATTCAAAAGCATATCAAGTAAAACTGAACTCAATCCAATGTCTAGTATAAAGAGCAGGGCAAGAAGGAAAGGGTCCAATTAATAATATATATTATACCACATATATATAATATAGTATACCAGAGAAGTATATTCAAATCTTCTTTAATTTTTGACTATGTATAGAACATTGTGCTATGTAGGCAAGGCACAAATTCTTGCTATCAGACTTCATAATCAAATAGAAAGATAAAAAATATTTAGTTTTTAAGACTGTATCCATAGAAGTCCACTTAATATTAATAATAATAATGATAAACAATAAATAAGAAAGGAATATATTTCAGTGCAAAGAACACTAATTCTTAAAATTAGATATCCTGGGTTCAAATTGTGTCTCTGATGTTTATTTTTTGTGTAACTTTAAGCAGGTCAAATCATGTTACTTCTCTGAATTTCAGTTTCCTCCTTTGCATAAATGAGAGGGTTGCATTAAAGGCCACTAAGCTCAAGTCAAATAAACAAGAATATATTAAGTACCTACTAGGTACCAAGTACTATGTTAAGTGCTGAGGATACAAAGAAATGCAAATATGATTCCTCCTTTTCTAAAACTACTTTAAGCTACTAAATCTTCAAATTGTCCTAAGACTTTTGGAATAATGGGTAGATAATGTGCTAGCAACTATAAAATATATATACAGAATAAATTGGAGATGATCAACAGTGGGGAAGGTACTATATTAAGGAGAACTGAGAAAGGCTTCCTGTAGAAAGAATTTTAGCTGAGAAAAGATGGAAAACCAGATTTGAGTGAACCCAATAAAATAGGAGGTGAAGAGGAAAAAGAATTCCAGGCAAAGGGGATAACCTCTCAAAAATATAAAAAGTTGAGAGTCTGTCTCTTTTACCTCCAAGTCTACTGGCCTTTAATCCTGGAATTTATATGACACGTTAAGGTTTGCAAGGCTTTTAAAATATATTATCTCATGACCATCACAATGACTCTGTGAGCTCCTATTGACAGCAATCTCCCCATTTTACACATAAAAAAAACAGACTCAGAGTAAAGTGATTTACCCATAGTCAAACATGGAGGAAATGCCTGAGGCAAATGGTTTTATGAATGTGATATGAATATCGGATGATTTTCTAATTTAGTACTTATATAAAGGAACACATCCATGAATGTTTACTTTCTTTTATATTATGCTGTTTTAATCTGCAATTAGCAAATTCTAGAAAGTCTATTTTTTTCCAATTAAATTTTATTTCTTCCCATTTAAGAAATATTTTTTCCTCCCTCTATTCCTGTATTATTGCGGGGGTGGAAAAGAGAGAAAAGAGAGAACCCTTGTGACAAATTTGTATAGTCAAGCAAAACAAATTGCTATAAAAGACCATGTCCCAAAAATGTCTCCTTCTGCACTTAGTCTATCATCTATTTGTCAGGAATTGCATAACATGCTTCATCATCAAGCCTTGGGAATCAAGGTTAGTCATTGCATTGATCAGAGAGCTAAACTTTCAAAGTTGTTTATTTTTACAGTGTTGCTGTCATTGCATAAATTGTTGCATTGTTCTACTTACTTTCCTTTGCATCAGTTCATTTCTTATGAAATCTATTCTTAATTCGTCAGCCCTCAATGCAGCTTAAACCACTGATGAGTGAGAAATTCCATGTAGTCTAACTATATGGACATGGTTTCTCCATTTGTTCCTTTTGTACATTTTTGTTAGTCATCCTTATTTTTTACATGTTTAGCTAAGATTATTGGTCCAGCTAATAATCAGTCAATAAACATTTGGTACACTCCTACCATATGCTGAACATGGTGCTAACCTAGAGACTGCAAAAATCACTAAGCAGGAAAAGTCATCTGACAATAATACAAATTCTACTTGAATTATAAAAATAATTATACAGCAATATAATGCAAACAATATAATACAAAGTAATAACATTAAATATGGGCATGGCATGAAAGTATGCTACAGCAAAGCTCAGTAAACTTTCGAGAAAGACTGCCAATCAAATTAGAATATTCTCATATTCCGTAGTCAGCTGACAAGCAATTGAGCACAAGAGAGAAAAATGAATGGTCTGAGCTGGGCACTTATTAATTTTTTCTTCATCAACTCTACTAAAGCTATTGACAGAACCACCCAAAATTTTTTGATTGTATGACAGTGAGTTAAAATGCCCACAAATGAGAGAGCTGAGCTGGAGAAACCTGGGACCTATGGCCTATAAGTGACTACTTTTGGCCTGCTTCCTCAGCCCAGGTAGAAGAAAGTTTCAGCAGTCATTAATTATGAAATGACAATCTATGTGAGATAAAGCTACATGAAGGTTATACAGAATGGAAAATAGCCACACCTACTGCAAGTCAGTCTCATTTCTTATTGTGTCTGTTCCCCCTTCCCACAATGGCCTCTTCTATCTTCTCACACTGTGGATATTCCTGGGGTTGAGCCATTGTTCAAGGATTTCATCCTCCCTGGAACGAAGCATTCCTCTCTCCTCTCAGGCTATCTGAATCCCTTATGACCTTGTTTAAGTACCACTTCTTTTATGAAGCTTTCCTCAATAACTGCTCCCAACGTCTCCCTCCTCAGAACTCCTACTACATTATCCACATGGGACAGCTTCACATAGTATGACATGCCATACTGTTTCCTAATTATAAATGTTGTCTTTCCAATTAGCTTGGAGAAAGAATGAGGCTTTGTGCTTTAAGATATTATATGTTAAATCATCGAAGTACTGCCACTTATTTTGTGTGTGCATGATGCACAGACAAAATAAGTGGCAGTACTTCAATGATTTATACATTTTTAAGAAAAGGATTATCCTTAAACACTGAGGTTTCATTAACAACTATAAAAATCTAGAAGGAGATCCTAGAAACCTACATGCCAATGTTATGAACACTTCTAGTGATCGCATAAGGGAGGGAATGGATACATTGCTTAAATATTAGAGGGAAAGAGGTATAATTTATTCTTGTTTTTAGGTATTAATGATGTCAGTGTTGGGGGAAAATCAATATTCCTGTTTCAAAAAGAGAGAAAACCTTAAGACAAACATACAACATGAATAATGATATTTACCTGCGATGAAAAAGTGAATGGCAATCAGATGTAATGTAAATTCTTCTCTTTGAAATATACTCTTGAGGGCTATATCTGAAACAAAGAAACAAAAAGGACTGATATTACTTTTGATTTAATAAAATATGTACACATTTAGCAAAATAAACTAACATCAAAAAATTTTCCAGAACTATAGAGGGTAATTTTGCATATTAACAAATAAGCAAAAAGAATGGCTTTCTTCTTTTTAATTTAATTTTCTTCCCAGATACCTCAGTAGCCAAAATGTGTTTTCCTGTGTGTTTTTTTTAACCACTTGGTACTAATTGTGCTTTTTCGAGTCAAGCAGGTCTAATTCCTTTTCAATAAGATAATTATTGCTGAAAAATTGAAAGTGAGAAGTACTTCAATAGATGACTAAGGAAATTAATAGAAAAGTAGGCTGGGTGGTCATGTAGCAAAACCAAAGGATCACATATGAGTAACCCATTCATTCCAATGTGAGGAGATATAGGAGGCAGCAAACCCAGTGTTCTGTGGAACAAGAAATGAGAAGTCCTGGAAGGAACAATCTATACTATTAGTATACACATCTCACAAAGATGAGAACACATTAACAGAGAATTTGGAGACTACCATGTTCCTTTTAAATTTTCTCAAGGCTAAACATAGCCAGTTTCTTTAATCAATCCACACATGGAATGGATTAAAATCCCTTCACTATTCTGGTTACACTCCTGCAGTAACTCATCAGGGTAAATACCTTTAAAATTAGACATGGTAATCCACAGGTGGGTTAACCAATACAGGAAGGCATTTACGCTCTTTACTGTACTCATTATGCTTCTGTTAATATTCACAGAACTCTTTACTTCTAATCTCTTAGCAGCTAGCACAATACCTTGTAGCTAGTAGACACTTAATAAAATTCATGTTGAGTTTTAAGGGAAAAAAATCAATGTGAAATGCCTGGCATTTGAGGCATTTTACAACCTAGTAGAAATGACCTCACAAACTAGGAGCTTGTACTTCTCTGGTATATTTACCATAAAATATCGTCATATTTTCATCTATTAGCATTTAATCTATGTGACTATAAACCATGGTTCCTCATTAGATTATAAATTCCTTGACAGACAGTTCCATATTATCTAAACTTTATGTCCTTAATATCTACTATAAATGTGAAGGATACTTCATTTAATATCAATTACAAAAATTTGGGGGACATTGAGAGGGAAAAAGAAATAATTAGAAATAGTTACTAAGTAATAAGAGGTAGAGTTCATCAAGGGCAAATGGGATGGGGCAAGGTCATCCCAGGACAGAGAAAGAAATAAATAGAATATACTGATATCAAAGTAGCCACATAAGCCAATATTAATTCAGGCCTAATTCTTATGCTCTACCCTCATGCACCTCTCTGTTCCAGTCAAACTGTTCTACTAGTAGTTCCTTACATATGATATTTCACTTCCTGAGATTCTGCAGTGGATACTGCCCACTAAGAATGTATTCTCTTCTCACTTGAATTTTAGGATCCCTGGTTTCCTTCAAAAGGGATAACATAGGTGTTGTAAAAGGGAAAGTGCTAGACCTGGAGTTATGAAACCCTGAGTTCAAATCCAGTTTCAGACATTTACTAGCTGTATAACTCTGGACTAATAACTTATCTCTGTCTGTCTCAGTTTCCTCATATGGATAATAATAGTATATGGGATTATAAAGAGAATAAAATGAGATATTTGTAAAGCACTTTTCAAATCTTAAAATGTTTTATGAATGCTAGCTATTATTGCCAATTCAAAGCTTAGAGACTTTCTACATGAAAATTCTCAAAATTCTCTTCCTCCCAGGTGCTAGTTCATTAACTCTCAAAATTACCTTCTATTCAGATATATTTTAAATACACGTTTCTATACAGAGTTATTATCACTTATTACAATGTAATTTTTTTAGGGCATGGCCTAATTTTGTCTTTGTATCTCCAGAGCTTAACAGAATCTGACACATACTACATGCTTCATAAATATTTATTAAATCAATTATTGATTGAATATATAAGACCAAGAACCATTAAACAGTAGATGAATGGTCAAAAGATATGAGCAAACAATTCTCAAAAGAATTGCAAAGTATAAACAGTCATATGGAAGCTTGCTACCAATCATTCCTATGTAAAATTTAAATCAAAATAAATCTAAAGTTTCATCTCATGCTCAAAAAATTAGCAGATTACAAATGATAAGACTAGTTTCTTCCACTTAAACAAAACACTTCAACCAATCAAACAAAAAACACAAATGCATATGTTTTTGATGTTCCAGCTATGAATTAGTCCAAGCATTCTGAAAATCCATTTGGAATCATGCTAACAAAGTGACTAAAATGTCTACATCCCATGACCTAAAGTTCGACTGCTAGGAATATACCCCAAAGAGAGCCATGACAAAAATGAAGCCTCCACATACACTACTATATGCAATAGCACTGTATTAGCAGAGAACTGGAAACAAAGTAGATGCCCTTTGACTAGAAAAATAACTAAAGAAATTATAGTACTTAGTAATATGTGAGGCCAAATATGAAGAATTCAGGAAAGAATGAAAAACCATTCATTAAGTTTTTAACCATGTATCAAATACTGTGCTAAGTACTACAAACACAAAGAAAAAGGAACAAAAAAGACATAAACAAAAACAAACCAGCAATCTCTTCTCTCAAAAAGCTCATACTCTTTAATAGGGGAAGACAACACAAAAAAGAAAAATCAGGCTTGGAAATCTGAATGACTGCTCAGCAACAGAGCAGAAAGCAAGGTTCACGGATCCTTAGGTAACATCAGTAAATCTTATGACAGTATTGGGGGGGTGGGTCTCAAGGGCAGAAAAGCAGGGCAGATAGTAAGCTTGGAGTACCTTAAGAGTATATGGTAGCAGCAACAACAAGATTATACAATGATTAATTCTGATGGACGTGGCTCTCCAACAATGAGATAATTCAGACCAGTTCCAATGATCTTGTGATGAAGTGAGCCATCTACACCCAGAGAGAGGGTTGTGGGAACTGAGTGTGGACCACAACATTACATTTTATTTTCTTCCTCATTTTTTCCCCTGTTTGATCTGATTTTACTTGTGCAGCAAAATAATTGTATAAATATGTATGCATATATTGGATTTAACATATATTTCTACCATGTTATACACACACACACACACACACACACACACACACACACACTTACCATCCAGGGGAGGGGAGGGGGGAAGAGGAGGGAAAATTGTAACACAAGGTTTTGCAAAGATTAATGTTGAAAAATTATCCATGTATATGTTTTGAAAATAAAAAGCTTTAATAATAATAAAAAAAGAGTAAGTGGTAGGGAAGAGTGACCAATTCACCAAAAGGAATAGAACTAGTGAATCCAATCTCATTGAAATCATGTGAGAGCCTATGTATTTTGGGTGGCAGGGATAGGATGAGATAAGATGATATGGGAAGCATAAGATTTTTAAGGATTATAAAATGAAACATGCAGAAAAAGGGGGTGGAAATAATGTCTATAATAATGTTTAAGTGGAAGAAACAAATATCTCCAAACTGAATACTGTATAAGTATTAATGGCCAAGATAGATACAGGAGAAAACTTGAGAAAATGTATCACTTTACCTTCCTTAAATAGGAGAAATATGAGTATGAAACATTCCATGTATAGTCAAACTTGGTCAATATGCTGTTAGTTTTGCTAAACTGCTTCTTTCCCTATCATTCTTTTGTTATAAGTGATGGCTCTCTGGACAATGAAAGGAGAAGACATTCAGAATCAAAGATAAAAAAAAAAAAAATAGGGTTAAGGACTGGACCAAAGATAAACAAACAACTAAAAAAATCTAATTCCTCTGTGAATCCAAGGTGAAAAGAAAAACACAAAGATTTACTAGCTAAAAAGAAGAGAATTCTGTTCAGTATAAGCAGTGAGGGTTGAGGGGAGGTGAAGAACCATTCAATCTTGATCTTGTTAAATGAAATTGAACAACCTGGTTAGATTTTAAAAGGGGGTTGGGAGTGGGGCAAAAATTCAAGTGTGAGATATGCAGTGGAAGAATGAAAAAAAAAAGTTTGGTTTTAGTTTTCACATATTAACCAAGGTGCTAGATAGCCACCAGCTAAAAGTAATATTTTTTCCCTCCAAATAGAGATTAAAAACTAAATAGAAGTGGCAAACAACACAAACAATACTTTTCCACTTTATCAATAGCCAGTTTCATTTCATACTGCTTTAATAGATAAATGTTTATATGCATTCTTCCATAATTCAGAGAAATAGAGTCTGGTGGTTTTCAAAGTAGGTATAACACTTCCATATAAATTCAACAATACCAGTTCTGGTGCTCATTTTTTTAACTGACCCACAAATAACAGTTAAGTCAGGGTTCATTACTATGACCTCCCATCCATGTAACAGCACAATGCTCATTTAATGAGAGCATCAACAAATAGTAATGGCTCATTATGGAGCTATTGTAGTGTTCACTAGACAGAATAACTCTCTTAATGACTAGAATACCCTTGGCTACTTTAAAAAAGAAAATAAGGAAAATAAACTCTGGGATCTTCTAATAATTATTACTATCCTTTACTATTCCTTGAAAAAAAATTACAGAGCAACTAAGTAACTAAATCACAAGAAGAAAGGAAAAGAAGAGGGAGGCAGAAATGCAACAAAATTTGCATCTCTAAGTATGGCTACTAGGTGGTACAACAGAGGGGTCTGGATATGAAATCAGGGTGACCTGAATTCAAATCCAGTGTCCCAGGCTAAATCACATAGCCCCAGTATGCCTCAGTTCCTCTTCTGCAAAATAGGAATAACCATCTATCCATCTATTTATTTATTTAGATTTTTTGGACTAGGGGAAAGAGGAGATTCTTTGCCTTTAATTGCTACCTAGCTTTAATCACTAAATGGGTGCAGCCTCAGGCAAACTGAGTCTTGTTAAAGACATTAATTTAAAAGGGTCAAGATCTCCCATTGTATCCAGGGCCATCTCCACTCATCTTGATCTATATCCTACCACTAGATCCAGGTGGCTCTGGAGGGGAAAGTGAGGCTGGTGACCTTGCACAACTCTCCCTCATTTATATCAAATCACTTACATGTCAAGACATCACCTTGCTGATGTCATGGTCATCTCTGAGAAAGAAGGACAAACAACAAGGAATAATAATAGTAACTACTACCCAAGACTGTTGTTAAGGGAAAAAGGAAATGTTTGTAAAGCACTTTGTGAACTCATATAAAGTGTTATATAAACACCAGCTACCAAACAATAGCTATTATTATTATTGATAATCTCAAGTACAATGTATAAGAGGCAAAATACAGTATGTATATTAAGATTTCTTCCTGTTGCAAAGTCAAACTTAACCTCTTTCTAACTTGAAAAATCAGTTAAAAAAAAAGGGGGAGGGGAAGAAGAGGGAGCAGGGAGTCTATCTAACAAACAGATAAAAATTATCTGATCATATAATTAAAGTCAACAGGAAAGTAAATTAAAATTTAACCTTTTATAAAAGAATAACTCACATTTGTATCTAACATATATGAAACATTTAAATTCAATAAGACAAATATTTACTATGTGCAAAGCATTGAACAAGCTAGGTCCTGTATATAAGACATAAATGAAACAATGCTTGCCTTCAGAAAGAATAAAAAAATGTACACAAATACAAGGAATTTGATAGGCTGAGTGTGGACAGTGAATAAGGGATCAGTTTTAGAATCAGAACCATGATTCAAATACACCATTCACACATTCTGGATGTGTGACTGGGCAAATTACTCTTCTTAATCCAAGAGCATAAAGCCCTAAGCCTTCGAGAAAGAGATATGATATCAAGTATTGTTGTATAGTATAGTAAAAAAGGATAATTGCATATGAAACTACAAATCTATTATATACAACTTGCTATTCCTTTTAAATATAAAAGTTATCACATAAATATCTTTGGTTTTCTTTTTTTTCTTCTTTCCTGCCACACAGAGATAGCTCACAATTAGACAAATACACACACACACACACAGACAGAAAATGTTTTTAAATGCATGTATATATTTATAGTTATGCATATATACATAAAATTATTTTATCTCTATTTTGGTTTTATGAATTTTAAAACATTTTGAGAAGATGTATGTGGACTTCACTGGAATGTCCCAAAAGTTCATGGTATGAAAAGGGTTAAGAACACTTGGTTTGATAATTCCTTAGATACCTTCTTTTTCTTTGATGTTGTGGCCATAAAACCTTAAATTAGGATGCTAGTCCCAGGAAAAGGAGACAAATGAGAATGTTTGGGAAGTAAAATGAATAAAGTTAGCAATTGACAGGATTAAAGAGTGCAAGGAAGGTGAATGCAAAAAAAAAAAAGAAAAGAAAAGAAAAGAAAAGAAAAGAAAAAAAAAGAAAAAAGAATAAAACATTATTTGGGATTACAAATTTGGTTAAAAAGGAAGGCCTTAATAGAAACAGTTATTTGAAAAATGGTAGGGCAGAGTAGAATATAATAAACACTACAACAGATATGTTGGATCCCAAATAGCAAAAGGACATCTAAGTAAGAACTGGCAAGTAGCTAGTGTGATTTCCTCATAACAACCCTGTGGTATAAGAATTATGTTCATTTTATTTCCTGAGGAAATTAACATTTAGAAAAAAAAACTGAAGTGGCCACAGCCACTCAGGACCTAAGTTTTAGATAGGGGATTTTAACTAATGTCCTCTGAATCTAAGTCTGGTGTCTGTTGGCTATACAATTACCTCTCTAACTTTTTAATGATTATCCAGTCTATATTATGTTAGAGATCATGACAGACACTCTTATTACATATCCCACAGTAATTTTGTATGATTCTTTATTTTTTTACATGAGTTCTTTCAGTATTAGCAAATGCCAGAACAAAGTGATGTTTTAGTCCTAAAATTAACTGCTACTTTAAATTTGGTAGTTTTAACTATGTCTAAACTCAATTAATAGCTAACAAAACAGAGCATCTTAATCAAAGTTTGAATGTTCTGTTATAATCTTGCTACTGATTTCCTAAGTCTTATTGAACTCAATGTGAAGCTATAAAACAGTACATTAAAAAAATCAAATATAAAACCAAACTTTAAATGCTACTTCTAGGAAACTTGAATAGTTTCAAAAAAGTTTAACTACATAAGGAAACATCTTCAATGCAATAAATATTTTCAAAAATGCTGTGTGTTCTCTTTGCCAAAGATACATCTCAATTGATGGATAATGAAAATATCTCCAATTTCCATATATCTTCTCTTTAACTCTATCAGTACTGAACATAGCCTTATTCAGTGTGTTCTGGGAAGACTTTGCACAAGCAGCTTTTACTTTACATAGAGAAATAACAGAGAAATCATGATGGACTACTGCTTGCTGGAGTCAAGAGATATCAGGGCTCAATCCCACCTGGAACAAGTTTTAACTTCTCAGTTTCCATTTCTTCATTTGTAAGGAGATAATAGCTGGAGTACTTTAATCCATGAGGTGTCTTTGAGGAAACATATAAAGTGCTTTACAAACCTAAAGTGGGTTATATAAAAATCAGATATTATGTATAAGAAAACATACATTTTCAAGGTTCTGACCAAAAACAACACAGCAAAAATACACATCAACTGAAAAACATTTATTAAGCATCTACTGCAGATACCATGTAAACATTAAGAATTGACGAATATACCAAAGTGAGACTATCTATTCCCTTCAAGGAACTTATGTTTTCCTGAAAAGATACAACATTTCTGCAAATAAAGGTACGATTAGATAGATAGATGGATGGATGCATGGATGAACAAATAATTAGATACTCAGACAGAAAGACAATGTTGGGGAAAAGAGGCACTGTAAGATACTGAGAGGTCTCTTGAAGAAAGTATCACTTGAACTTTGAAAGTTTACTCTGAATGAAACAAGGGTTCTATAAGGCAGTGAAGGGAAGGAAGAATATTCCAAGCATGAGCACCAGCCTATATAAAGATCCAAATAGAAGCAAAAGATGAAATTTTGCTTGCAGGGAACGGCAAGGAGGTCAATCTTGCTGGGAAGGGATGAGTAATCAAAATAGAAAAATAAAGTCAGATTGTGAAGGCCTTTAAATACCAAATCAGGAATTCCACAGTTTATCCATTAAAGGCAGTGGAGGGCCAATGAAGCTTCAGTGGAGGGCCAACTGGTCCTATTTGGAATTTTAGGATTTGAAATTTGTAAACAATGTAGAAGAATATATATTTGAGAGGGAAGAGACAGGATCTGGGAAGACCGATTATAAGATTATTATAGCTGGCTAGCTGAAAGATGATGAAGACCTGATATAGGGTGATGGTTGTGGGAGCAGAGTAAAAAGGATAGATATGAGATATGAAGGAGGTGGAAATGCCATAAATTAAATTTCATGTTATTATTTACTTTATTACAATAGCTTATCAAGATCTTTTTTGCATTCTGTTTATTCATTACATTAGTTCTCTCTCAGCTTTATGTCTTATATGACTTCCTCTATGTCATTATTAAAAATTCTGAACAGCACAGGACCATGGACAGATCCCTGAGGACAGTCTACTAGAAATATCCCTCAAAGTTCTTATTGTCTTATTAAAGTTTAGTCAATTAGTTCTGAACAAAATTGTATTATTATTTAACCTCATTTCTTTTTTTGAGTTTAATATAATTATATTTTATATACTGATGCTCACTAATATTGCTATATTTGCTCAAAACATTTTCCTTTCACAAATACAATTTTATCTTGCATGAACATTGTGAAGCATAGAAAAATGATTCAGCACGTTTAAGGTTTATTTTCTATAGTCCTATTTATGAAATGCAAAAAAGATTTCAGTAAAAAAATATAGTTTATATATCACACTTCTAATCCTTTTTAGTCTAAGAGTAACCAAAATGTTAATTTTTGTTACTTTTCAGAGAGACAATATTTTACTAATGACAGTCCTTTAGAACTATGCTCCTTTAAGTGAGGTTAATTAGTTTTAAAAAAATATTTTTGTGCATTATACTTTCAAGGCACCATAATATGAACTCAATTTTACATTCTTTAACTATATAAGACTTTGTGAAATGGAAAAATATCCCAATTATAATACACGGGAATTCCCATATCAATTAATACTGATTTGGGGATCTCAAGCATACTTAATTCAATACTGATATGCCTTCAAAAGCTTTTGAGTAACCTAAACTATTCTGCACAGCTTAAGTTTAGATTTGATATTGTTCAGCAGGGGAGAAAAACATTGACAATTTTCTTTTAAAGCAGGCTACTTCTTACAGTAATTAGAAGAACTGGGATGATTAAGTAGGTACTTTAGAAGACAAAAGAAATAGAGAAAGATAACTGAGGTATCTATACACTGTTCTCTTCATCACTACCCATTCCAAACTGTTGATACACAGAAAGTTTGCCAGCCAAGTATAAAGGAGTAAAGTATCTCATGGCAAGAACAAAAGGCACAAAACATAAAAACATAGGGAAGCAACTATCATCACAATTTCTGTGCCATCATCAATGCAGCCATGTAATTAAATCACAGAAAAGCAGTCTTTTAATCAATTAGGCTGAAATGTTAACCAAGTGCCATTATCAATTACACTTACAATTTTTACATTGATCACGACCTGGCATGTTGAAACTAAAAAAATTCATATTTAATGTCATATAAAATGCTCAACTGTGATAATTTTCAGTGAAACTTAGTAATTCTTTCTAAGATCTTTTTCTCAAACGTGTTAAATATGGAAAAACCACCAAACTATGACATTTAATCTATTAGACTTAAATATGGACTTTGAAAGAAATGAATATTTGGGGAGGGAGGGCATCACAGAGAATGTTACCATGGAGTTTTTAAACACAACTAAAGATACACTATTTCTGAAAGAACATATATTTTAAAAGGATTCAGCTATTTATTAAGCAATTATTTAGAAAGTCCAATCACTTTGTCTCTACAAAAAACAAAGGAAAAAAAATTCCTTATACCTTTTGGATTTTAGCAAAGCTTTTCACCGTTACCAGACGCATGGTGGCAGACAGCCAGCTGAATGAGTGGTGACTCAAGTTTCTGTGGACTCCACAGTCTGATAAAGACAAGGGCATCAATTTTAAGTTGTGACAGCCAGCTGTAGCTGTGATCTATTTTTATATAAAACTGGCAAACATGTAAGGAAGATATGGTTTCAGGCAAATACACATTTTATCAATTGTCTCTTCTCTCCCCATACTATAAATTAAATATGTTGTGTTTAAATACTACATTCTGATCTAAGGAGTTAAGGCCATTGAAAAATGTAGCCTAAGAACAAAAACTGGAATTCAATAATAAAATAAAAACTGTATGGAAAATGTTTGAAACATTATTCAAAGTGAGTGATAGGAACCCCACCTTCCCACTCTCTCATTCTAACTCTAAAGGCAATGTCTATCCATATCAAAACAAGCTCCTGAGCCAAAATTTGGCCCTCGGAAATAATATACACAATGCACCTTTTTTTTCCCTAGATTGGGCTATGCAAAAACTCACTACTTAATTTTTTAAAAAGAGCCTCTTGATGGAAAATACAAAAAGGTGAAACAAAGAAACAATCCAAAATGAAGGCTGAGAGCATCTCTGAAAAAATAACAACAGCACATTACTTCCCATTTTTCCATCTCTTAGGATAGTTACTGCCTAAGTGTCTCATTAGAAAACATTTCACAAAATTTCCTCTAACCCCTTGTTATTCAGAGCAATCTTATCTCAATATAAACAGAAGCCACCAGAGATGGACATGAAGCGGCAAAGACACCTGAATCCATGAAATTACTAGGATTACCAAAACAAAAGAGGACCAATAAGAATTCCTCACATGCACATGCACCCTAGAATTCATGTAAAAACAATGTTCCCACATCAACATACTCGATATTTTCTTAAGTATTTTTTTCCTGGGGGAACATGTTTAGTATCAGAAGCTGCACTACACATGCGATTAACAAAAGCAAGATCAAATTAAACAGATGACATGATTAACAGTATTCATTTCATGCAAGGCTGTGCTTTATGGCATAGATAAAGACTGAAAGTAATTACCATGAACTGAAACTCCTCCACTGACCCTGCTTGCTGCTAGCAGTCGTTCACTAGTGATGTTTTACAACAAAGACCAATGCCTTTCTTCCATCAGTGGCTTTCTCCTTCTTTTATGCTACAAGCTAAGCACCTCTACCGTTGCAAGAACACAGTACAGTACCTCTGTATCTATGTCTCTAATGCAGCATAAAGATTACTGTGGAAACCTATCAAACTGGCAAGCAGCAATGTCAACAGCCAATAGGAAAAAGGCACATGTAGAATCTAGCACATGCTCTCTGAGGCTCAGATACTGTCACCACTGCTTAGCAGCCTGTAATCTAATTATAGCCATTTGCTAGCACAGTGCTATTGGAGCAAAGCACATGAGCAAATTAAATTTTAATAAATTAAACCTCACAGACAAAACAATCATGATTGTGTCATTTGGAGGGCTGTCTCACCTTACAATTTATCAGTGATTTTAAAGTGATTCCGCCTCCCCCACCTCCCCATGTAAAGAAACAAAGTGATTAAACACATGCAATCTAACACCAGCTTGTTCAAATTTAATCTATTCCCATGTTGAAGCTCAAATATAAAATCCATATTGTATACTTATAGTCATTAGTGCAATAAAATCATATTCAGATTTGATTTACCTCGATTAGCAATTTGATGCTCATTTGCACAAGTACAAATCAATTTTCCTTCTATAACATTTGAAATGTCATGCAAATTTCTGCCACATTGGAAAAGTCATAAGAAATTCTGAAAAGATATAAAAGCCCATGATTTAAGTTATTTCAGAGAATTTTGGAGATGGGTAGGTCTTTGGAGATCATCCAGTTCCTCTTATAGATGATGATGAAACTGAGACAGAGAGAGGTGAAATAGCTACGGAGCCAACATTCAAATCCCAAGTTTTTTCATTCTTAGGCAATCCATTCTATCATTATTTATCAAGCATCCATTATGCAACCATGATATTTTTTTTTCTACTATACCAAGAAGACTGGCTTGAACAGTCCTGTAACAAAATATTTGTCTAACAAGCATAAGCTAGCAAAAATCCATTAAGATAAAATCAAAACCTTTTTTTCTTTCAATAAGGCATTACACAATTTCCTGATGTTGGACCTGTTCTTTGCAGTACTTAAATGATTAAAAGGTAATGAGTGTTTTAAATAACGAAAAATATTAAATTCATTAAATTATTTTAAAAACACTTCTTTTATCATAAAAATAGCCATTAATTTTTACTAGATTCTATGTGCACCTAAGCTTACCAAATTAAATATCTAAGATTAGACAAAAACAGGAACTTGGGCTGATCAGGAATTTCTTTCTTTCTTTCTTTTTTTTTGCTGAGGCAATTAGGGTTAAGGGACTTGCCCAGGGTTACACAGCCAGGAAGTGTTTAAATGTCTGAAGCCACATGGGAACTCAGATCTTCCTGACTTCAGGGCTGGTGCTCAGGAATTTCTTACATTTAATAAGATTACTCAGTATAATGGTACTTTTTTTTTCTATATTCTTTATCAATAGTATCCAGTGATATTAAAAACATTTCTACTGTCATGTTACATTTTCACTGATAGTAGCAATCAATTTGTTACTCCTTGTAAGTTTTGGTCATGAGAACCTTTTTTTTTTTTTTTTTTTATTCTAACAGTTGGATTCAAATTTATTGGTAAAATTAAAATGTCTAAGCACTAGAACTTTTTTATTCTGTTATTAAAAATTTCAAGTTGTCATGTTCAACAGGACATTATTTGGTCTATGAAACAATCCTTATGCTCAAGAAATTTACAATCCATAGGGGGAGACAATATAAACCTATAAGTATACCCAAAATATATATTCAAAGTAATTTTCCCCTTTTTAAGAGTTGGAGAGGGAGGTACTAATTGCTGCAGGGATTAAAAAAAAATTTCATGTTGAAGGGGTTGCTTGATCAAAACTTTGAAAAACAGGAATTCTCATAGGCATAGATGAAAAGAGTATACATTCCAAAAATGGAGGGGCTCAGGCAATACAAAGGCTCAGAGATAAGAGATTGATCATAAGGAATAGCAAAAAGGTCTAACTGAACCAGATCATCAAAACAGAGAATTTTGAATTTGTTTCTATCTGATGTCCACTGAATATACTATTTTTAAAAATCACTTTGGCAACTGTGTGGTAGATGGATTGGAGAAAAAAAATATTTAAAGCAGATAGACAAATTAAGGGGCATTAGTTTAGTCAAAAAGTAAGGAAAGCTGAAGATAGGGAACAGTTCTGTGAGTAGAGAAGAGATTATACAAGAAATGCCATGGAAGCAAAATCAACAAGACTTAGCAACTGACTGAATGTGAGGTGAGGGAATGAGGTTTTCCTACCTTTATGACTAGAGTTGTAGATAATGAGGAATGCTGACTCTGCAGCATTCCATCCCTCCCTTAAAACTTGTACACTAAAAACTATTCTGAAAACCATCAGTGATAGAAACAGCATGATCCCTGAACTCTGTGAAAAACTACAAAAAAATACAGGTTATAAACTCTAACATAAAAAAAAATACATAAGAATGCAGTCAACCAAACTAGAAAATATAATTGAGACAAATCTATAAAAAGAAATTACTGTTCTGTTACTATGGAGTAGTCATCTATGGAAATTATCAAAGAACAGTCATCAGGAGGAAAAAATCCTAGAGGAATTGGCTTCAGTAATTTTGGCCTAAGGCACAACTCAATCAAGGCTGCCAGTATATAGACTAGTAAAACTCCTAGGCATTCATGTAAAAAACATCTAACAATTCTGCTTTTTCCCTTGAGTTAAAAAAAATGCCAACCTGAAAAGACACCATAAAAGCTATCTTGGCAAATATATCAAACCTATGTTCCATGAGACATTCTGAAGCAACTTTCCAAAAGAGCAGAATCTGTTCTTAGGTCAAATCTTTAAACATGTCAAGATCATCAACTTTTTAAAAACAAAACTACTGAAAAAATGCTTTTATCTATCTCTACTTTCACTCTGCTCTTATACAATTTGGGTTCCTACAGTTTACCTTTAATTTTTATTAATGAATCATAGGATCATAAGTTTCTAGTTGCAAATGACCACTAATGCCTTCCAGTTCAACCTAAAAGTCCAACCTAAAATGTTGCCTAAAAAATCTTAGGAGTCTGACTGTTATTCTTCTTCCCATTCTCTTGTGACTAATTCTCTTTAATTTATTTCCTCCACATCGAAATCAGCAAACACTTTGGCATATTTGGCAATAAGATGTGTACACATACAGACAATTCCTAACTTAGAACATAAAAATATGATCAGTGATTTAGAGCTAGAAACAATCTTAGGAGCCATCTAATCCATTCTCTTCAAATTAAAACAAGACATCAAGGCCCAGAGAGGTTAAGTGATTGTCCAAAATTAAAGAGGTAATATGTAATGGTGGCAAAATTTGAACCTAGGGCTTCTAGTTCTAAAGCCAGTACTTTATTTTTTTTAAGCATTTTGTTTAGAAAGCAGTTGTTTAGAACTCAGAATTAGTTTTGCTATGTAAATGATGGCCAGCCAGTCTATAAACTGTACTTAGTACATAACAATTAGACTAGGGTTCTTTATATTTTTTGTGTGTCACTATACACACACTTTTGGTAGTCTGGTGAAGCCTGTGCAAAACTTCTCAGAAAATAAAAATTAAAATAAAAAAAAACATGAAATGTATAGGATTACAAAATAAAACAATTATATTGGAATAAGGTTATCTAAATACTAAAAAAGAAAAAAAAATCAAATTTATGGACTCCAAGTTAGGAATTCCTGATTAAAAATATAGGGTTTATGAGTAAAGGGACTGTGCTTCATCTAAATTTTGTATCATTACTGGATCCATAAATTATTTAGCATTTATTTTAAACATATTTAGTATATAATATACATGTTGCCTCCCTTAGAGAATGCAAACTTCTCAAATGCAGGGGCAATTTCCTTTGTCTTTGAATCCCCATTTCCTAGCATATATAACAGGTACTTAATAAGTGTTTGGAGACTGATCCTATGACCTCTTGATTTCTAGGCATATTTTGGATTCAAGAAAGCTTTTAGAGACAAACTCAAAACTGAACTTAACTATTTTAGTTTAATTCTGAGTTCAAAAGATTTGACTTGTGAGTTAGAGATCTCTATCAATAGAAGGAATTTCTGCAGAGAAATCTACTTTACCAAGATGAAATCACAAGACCAAAATGAAACATATTTTAGAAGGATAAGATAAGAGATCAACAGGTAACACAAATAACAACAGGTAAATGAGTCAAACCATAAAAATTCTTCAGTGAAAGTAATCTCACTATTTTCTGCTGTTTTAATTCTCTCTCTCCCTCCCCCTCTCTCTGTCTCCCCTTCTCTTAGCCCCCACTACTGAACTTCCACAAGTAAACAATACAGAGTACAGGTTACCTTTCATTACCCAGAGATATCCAATCACAGTTTGCAGTTTTATTTATTATTTGTGTTTACTTCTTTTATCTCTTTCTGGACTCTAAACTCCCTAAGCAGGGACATTACCTTCTACTTCCTTTTTAATTTCTATACTGCTCAGTGCAATGACCTAGGCAACAGGAAACTCAAAGAAATGTTTGATGAATGAGAGAACAAATTAAGACTTATGCAAATGAGTTTCCACTTTTTATTCATTCATATAAACATAGATAATTCATCAGGTCAGAGACTATAAATTCCACAGGGCAAAGCCTATATTTGCTTAGTTCACTTTATTGCATCTAACACAGTACTTAATGAGGTATAAAAAAGGACTAACAACAGGGGGAAAAAAATCAAACTACTGAGTACGAAGCAGTCACCTGTTATATTTCTCCATCTAGTTTAATCCCTTACTTGGGTCACCAGGCATTCTTTCTTATATCTTATATCTGAGTATCTATTTTTAAAAGACAGTTGTGAGACTGCTTTTAAAAGCAGCCAAAACATACCTGGGGATCAGGGGGCTATAGGAGCCATCGTCAAACACTTGTTAAATGCTATATGTGTATATATATATATATATATATATATATATATATATATATATATATATAATACACACACACGGCACTATGTTAGGAAATGGGGATTCAAAAACAAAGTAAACTGCCCTTACTTTCAAGAAACTTGCATTCTTTTTTTTTTTTTTTTTTTTTGGAGAGGCAAGGAATTGGAAATTGACGGGCTGCCCAACATTTAAAGAATAGCTAAATACATTATGATATTTGAATGTAATGGAATATTATTGTTCTATAAGAAATGATGAGTAGGTTGATTTCAGAAAAGCCGGGAAAGACTTACATAAACTGAGTTAAGTGAGCAGAACCAGAAAATTGTACACAATAACAAGATTATATGAGGACCAACTACCACAAACTTAGCCCTTCTCAGCAATTGGTGATCCAAGAGAATTACAATAGACTTGGGATGGAAAATGCCACCTACATCCAAAGAAATATGGAGACTGAATGCTAATCAAAGCATAGCATTTTCACTTTTTTTTTTTTGCTTTTTTCATCCTCATAGTTTTTCCCTTTTCTGATTTTTATTTCACACCATGACTAATACAAAAATATATTTTAAATCATCGTATATGTATAACTTATATAAAATTGCTTGTTGTCTTAGGGAGGAGGAGGTAAGGGACAAAGGGAGAAAAAAATTGGAATTCAAAATCTTGATAAAAAATTGGAATTCAAAATAAATGTTGAAAACTATCTTTATATGCCATTGGAAAAATAAAATACTATTGAAAAATATAAAGCTAAAAAAAAGAATACTGCATTCTAGAGGGGAGGCAACATATAAAGGCATACTATAGTGTTCCTGAAAAGTGAGAACTGGATAATGGGAAAGGCATTAACATGGAACATTCCTTAGAATATAAAAGAATAACCACAAAAAGAGACCAAAAGAACTCCAAATTTATAAAACTCAAGAGCAGAAGAGAGCAGATCATGACATTTTCACCTGATCAAAAAAATGAAGAGTAGTGCTTGAAAAAGCTTGGCATCAGATCCAATTAATTATGCCAGACCATTCCAAAAAACTCTAGCCAAGAAGGAAACTGGAAGCAAAGAAGCAACCAAAAATAATTACAAATCTATTAGTGTTTGTCTGACAAACTATTTTCATCATTAATGACCTCAGGTTCACTAAACTTAGACTTTGCTATCTTTTACTTGAAAAAATAGAAATAGTAACAAAGCAAACCAACAGAGAGAGTACAGCTGGAATAGACCAAGTATGCATGGGGGAAAAATCCATGCTAGAAATTATAGTTTTGAAAACATTGATGGATCACCTTTTAAGATATCTGAAAGAAGCAAAGATGTTGAACAAATGGGGAAATTATGGCCACTATGGCTACAGAAAAAATGATTCTCAATTTCTCAAATTACCAACTTATATGCCAATTTTTCTTATAAACTCTGTGGAAGCAAGATCCACACATATATCATGAGTTTTTCAACCTAAATGAAAATGAGAAGACAAATGGTTGAACTATAGTGAAAAGTAGATCTTATTATATGATATGATAATTTTAAAAGATTTTACTTGAGAGGATAAGAGATTCTTTTTTAATAAAGATGCCTCTGCATGCATGTTTTG
This sequence comes from Myrmecobius fasciatus, assembly GCA_023553655.1. Classification (NCBI taxonomy): domain Eukaryota; kingdom Metazoa; phylum Chordata; class Mammalia; order Dasyuromorphia; family Myrmecobiidae; genus Myrmecobius; species Myrmecobius fasciatus. The sequence continues at coordinate 317,979 of JAJPUD010002252.1, forward strand.
AGATCTACAACAATTATTGACAGAACAGATAATTTTTTTTCTTTGATTTTCTTATCAATTCAATTGAACAAGAATTTATTATGTATCAATATGTGCCAGGCCCTGTGGTAAGCACTAGAAAAACTTTTTAAAAGACATAACAAAACAGTCCCCATCCTTAAGAAGTTTACATACTATTGGAGGAAAAAAATAAAAGACCAATGGAGATGGGGAGGGTACATAGGCCAAGATGGTAGAAAGAAACCAAGAAGTTGCCTGAACTCTTCTCAGTTTAGCCTCAGAAACAATACTAAATCAAGTTTCTAAAAGAATTCTGGAGTGAAAGAATCCATAAAAACATAGAGTGAAACAAATTTCTAGTCCAAGATAATTTAGGAAGTTTTCAGGAAAGATCTGTCTCACTTAGGTAAAAGGGGAGTATAGAGAGCCCAGTACAGACAGTATCTGAACAAGGCAGCAGGAGGCTCTTGGTCACAGCACAGACCAGCAACCAAAGCCCTTTGCCTTGGGCCTGGCTCATCCAGGCCCTTGGTCCTGACCATCTGTAAGGACTCTAGCCCCAGAGCAGCAAACAACTTGCAAGCCCAGAAACCCTGGGCACAATGGGTACAACTATCCCAGGGCAACCCAGTGTAGTGGACAAGCTTCCAACACCTCAAGCCACAGAGATAAAAGCCAGTCACCAGGCTCTCTGAACCCCAGTGCAAGAAGGTTGGGACAATGTTCTTTCTGCTGCAGAAGCAGAGCTAAACTTAAAAATGAGCCAAAAATGAAAAAGAGCCCTAACCATAGAAAGGTGAAAGAGAAGATGCAAACACAAACTGAGAATAGATCAAAATACCTATGTGTGACACCCCAAAGGAAAATATAAACTGGTCTCAAGTACAAAAAACAATCTTAGAAGAGCTCAAAAATCAAGTAATAGAGATAGAAGAAAAACTGAGAAAAGAAATGAGAAGTATACAATGAGTAAAAGGCTTGGAAAAGGAAGGGCAAAATAGACAGAAGAAAACAATTCCTTAAGAAAAATACAATTGGTGAAATGGGGAAAACAATCCACTAAAGAAAACAACTCCTTAAAAAAAGGAGAATTAGCCAAATAGAAAAAAAGGAATAAAAGTTAATTTAAAAAATAATTCCTTAAAAATAAGAATTGGATGAGTGGAAGCTAAATGATTCTCTGAGACATCAAGAATCAGTTAAACAAAATCAAAAGAATAAAAAAATTGGAGAAAATATAAAATGCCTCATTGGAAAAATGAGGAAAACAGATCTGAGTGATAAATCAAAGAAGTATCATACCTCCAAAAAAATCCCAATAGCATCTTTCCCTTAATCATCAAGGAAAACTGCCCTGATATCCTAGACCAGAGGATAAAATAGTCATTGATAGAATCCACTGATCATTTCCTAAAAGAGAAGATCCCAAAATGAAAATTCCAAGGAATATTACAGCAAAATTCCAGAATTCTCAGATCAAGGAGAATTTATTGCAAGCAACCAGAAAAAAAACAAAAACCAATTTAAATATTAAAGAGCTATAGTCAGAATTACACAGGTTATAGCATAATCTTCCACATTGAAGAACTGGAGGGCTTAGAATTTGATGTTTCAGGAGACAAAAAGAGCTTGGATTGTAACCAAGAATCAAGTACCAAGCAAAATAAAACATAATCGCAAAATAAAACACAATCTTTCTGAGAAAAAGTGGACAATAAAATAGAGGATTTTCAAACTTTCCTGATGAAAAGACTAAACCTGAAAATAAAATTCAATTTTCAAATAAGACTCAAGAGAAGCAAAAATGTAAACAGGAAAGAAACAAAACAAAACATGCTGTTCATTTAGGTTAAACTGTTTACATCGCTACATAGGAAGATGATATTTATAACATTTGAGAACTGTATCTCTATTATGACAGTTAGAAACAATGAACATAGACAGAGGCTGTAGATCCAAGTTGATTTTAATGTGATGATATATAAAAAAATTAAGAGGTGAAAAAAAGGGTATACTGGAGGAAGAAAAAAAAGGGAAGGCAGAATGAGGTAAATTACATTACATGAAGAGGAACAAAAGACCTATTACATTAGAGGCAAAGAAGTGAGGGATGAGCATTATTTGAACCTTACTCTCACTGGATTTGGCTGAAGAGGAAATAACACATACAAACAGTTGGCTATAGATATTTATCCTACCCTATAAGGAAGTAGGAGGGGGAAGGAGAAAGAAAAGGTATGGGGGTGATAATAAAAGAAAGGGCAGACTGAAAGAGGTGGTAATCAGAAGCAAAATACCGGAGAAAAGATACAGGTTGAAAAGAGAAGAGTATAAACATTGAGAAAATAAGATGGAGAAAAATACACAGTTAGCAAGCATAACTAAATGTGAATAGGATGAATACCCATAAAATAGAAGTGGACAGGAATGAATCCTATAATATGTTATTTACAAAAAACAATATTTGAAGCAGAGAAATACATAAATGATGTAAAAGGATGAAGAATATATTTCAGTTGAAGTTAAAAAAAAAAGCAAAATGCAATCCTATCAAGGTAAAACAAAAACAAAAATAGATCAAATTAAAAGAGTTAAGGAAGGAAACTACATTCTACTAAAAGGTACTATACCTAATGAAGTGATATTAAATATATATTCACCAAGTGACATAGCATTCAAATTCTCAGAGAAGTTAAGTGAGTTACAGGAAGAAATAGACAGCAAAACTATTGGTGAAAGACCTCAATCTCCCCTCTGAGGTAAACCTAACCATAAAACAAGAAGTTAAGGAGGTGAATAGAATTTTAGAAAAGTTAGATGTGATAGATCTCTGGAGAAAACTGAACGGGGATGAAAAGGAACATTCATTTTTTATCAGAAGTACATGGTACCACACAAAAACTAAATGCAAAAAAGGCAGAAATATCAACTGTTTCCTTTTCAGATCATGATGCAATAAAAATTATGTGTAATAAAGGGCCATGGAAAGAGATAAAAATTAATTGGAAACTAAATAACAATCCTAAAGAATGAGTGGGTCAAACAGCAAATTATAGAAATAATAAATTATTTCATCAAAGAGAATGACAATAGTGAGGCAACATAGCAAAATTTATGGTATTTGGCCAAAACAGTACTTAGGGGAGGTTTTATATCTCTAAATGCTTACATGAATAAAAAAGAGCAAGAAGAGAATAATGATTTGGGCATATAACTATAAAAGCTAGAAAAAAAAAACACATTAAAAATTCCAAATTAAATACCAAATCAGAAATTCTGAAAATCAAAGTAAAGATGTTAAAAAAAAAACTCAACTAGAAAACTAAGAGGTAATTTTGTAAAACAACCCCCCTCCCCAAACACATAAACCTTTGGTTAATTTGATTTTTAAAAAATGAAAGAAAACAGGTCAGCTAGAAAGTACAGTAGATAGAACACTGGCCCTAAAGTTAGAAGGACTGAGTTGAAATTCACCTCATACACTTAACACTTATTAGCTATGTGTCCCTAGTCAAGTCACTTAGCCCTAACAGCCTTAATAATAATAATAATAATAATAAACAGGATCAAAAAACAAAAAGGGTGAAAATCACCATCATGAAGAGGAAATTGAAGTAATAACTAGGAGTTAATTTGCCCAACTGTATGCCAATAAATCTGAAAATCTAAGTAAAATGGACAAATATTTATAGAAATATAAATTGCTGAGATCAACAAAAGAGGAAATAAAATAAATAAGTAAATAAAATACTTGAATATATGAACACATCATCAATGAACTCCTGAAGAAAATTATCTCCAAAACCAAATGGATTTATAAGTGAATTCTACCAAGCCCTTAAAGAATAATTAATTCCAAAACTATAGAAACTTTTTGGAAAATAGGTGAAGACTACAAAATTATTTTTATGTCATAGATATGGTGCTAATAGTTAAACCAGGAAGATCCAAAACAGAGAAAGAAAGTTATAGACCAATTTCCCAAAAACATTGATGCAAAAATTTTCAATAAAATACTAGCAAAGGGATTACAGCAATTTATTACCAGAATAATACACTGTGACTAGATGGGATTTATACCAGGAATGCAACGACTGTACAATATCAGGGAAACTATCAGCATAATTGACCATATCCAAAACAAAACTAACAGAAATCATAAGATTATCACAATAGATGAAAAAAAAAAAAAAAGCTTTTGACAAAAATACAGCACCCATTCCTAGTAAAAAACAAACACTAGAAAACATAAAAATCAATGGAGTTTTCCTTAAAGTAGTAGCCATCTAAAACTATCAGCAAGCATTATATGTAATGGGGAAAAGCTAGAAGCTTTCTTAATAATATCAGGGGTAAAACAAAGATGCCTGTTATCATCACTATTATTTAATAATATACTAAAAAATATTTTTAAAAAATTACAAAGAATGATGACTTAACAGTACCAAACCTAAAATTATAAAGCAGCAGTCATCAAAACCATTTGGTACTGACTAAGAAATAGAGTGGTAGATCAGAGATAGATTGAATTTCTTATGCCAGAAGCTGGAGTTTGGGGGTTTATCAAATACTAGATTGTTATAGGCCTTGATTATTTTGTTTTTGCACAAACAAAACAAACAGAAACAAGATTAAAAGGGAAACACAAAAGTTGGGAAAAATTTCTAAAACATATAAAGAACAATCAAATTTATAAGAATACAAGTCATTTCTCAATAGATAAATGATAAAAGGATATGAATAATTTTCAGATGATGAAATTAAAGCCATGTTTATGAAAAAGCGCTCTAAATCACTATTGATTAGAAAAATGCAAATTAAAACAACTCTGAGGTAACATCTCACATCTCTCAGATTGCTAAGATGATAGGAAAATATAATGATAAATGTTGGAGGGGATTTAGGAAAACTGGGACATTAATTCATTGTTGGCGGAGTTAGGAAATGATCTGTCCATTCTGGAGAGCAATTTGGAATTATGCCGAAAGGACCATAAAACTGTGTATACCCTTTGATCCAGCAGTGCCTGGTCTGTATCCCAAGGAAATCATAAAGGAGGGGAAAGGACCCACATATGCAAAAATGTAAACATTTAATAATATTTAATTTCATTTAATAATAAACAAAGCAGTTCTTTTTGTGTTAGCAAAGAACTGAAAAATGAGTCGATTCCCATCAATTGGGGAATAGCAGAATAAGCTGTGATATATGAAGGTAACAGTATATTGTTCTATAAAAAAACAATGAACAAGCTGATTTTAGAAAGGCCTGGAAAGATTTACATGAACTGATGCTGAGTGAAATAAGCAGGACCAGGAATACATTGTACACAATAATGAATGTGCAATGATGCACTATGAAAGACTTGGTTCTTCTCAGTAGTTTAGCACTCCAAAACAATCCCAATAGACTTGGGACAGAAAATGACATCTGCATCCAGAAAAGAACTATAGAGATTGAATGTTAATCAATACATGCTACTTTACTTCTTTTTTCCATTTTTTTTTTATTCTCCATGGTTTTTCCCTTTCCCAACATTATTCACAAAGCAATGTGTATTAAAATAAATAAATACAATTTTCTAAAAATAATTATACTAGAAACATTAGCTTTAGCAAGTAGATGAAAAGGAAATTGAAGCAATTAGAAGAGATATTGAGGAAAAAGTATTATTTTGCAGATAATATGAGGTATATTTGGAAAATCCTAAAGAATCAAAAAACTACTTGAAATAATTAAAAACTTTAGCAAAGTTACAGGACACAAAATAAAACCACATAAATCACTAGCATTTTAACATTGCCAATAAAGCCCTGCATCAAAAGATAAAATGAAAAATTCCTTTAACATAACTGTAGACAATATAAAATATTTGTGAATCCACCTTCCAAGACAAACACAGGAGATATATAAACACAAGCACACTTTTCACACAAGTAAAATTAGATCTAAATGATTAGAAAAATAACAATTGTTAATGTGAAGGCTGAGGTAATGTAATAAAAATGATACTTCTACCTAAATCAATTTATTTGGTGCCATATGTATCAAACTACCAAACAATTGTATTATAGAGCTAGAAAAATAATAACAAAATTCATCTGGAAGAACAACTGGTTAAGAACATCAAGGAAATTAATGAAAAAAATGAAAAGGAAGGCGGTCCAGTCATACCAGACCTAAAACAATATTATAATTAATAATTAGTTAAATTAATTAAAGCATTTGGTACTGGCTAAGAAATACAGCAGTGAATTAATGGAACAACTTGTGTACACAAGATACTATGGTCAATGCCTATAGTAATCTAGTGTTTGACAAACCCAAAGACTACAGCTTCTGTGATAAGAATGTACTATCTGACAAAACTGCTGGGAAAACTGGAAAATAGGGAGAAACTAAGCTTACACCAATGTCTCATACTCTAAACCAAGAGAAAGTCAAAATGGATACATGGTTTAGACAGAGTGATACCATAAGCAAATTAGGAAAGCAAAGAATAGTTCACCTATCAGAAGTTTTTTTTTTTTTTTTTTTTTTTTTAACCTATCAGAAGTTTGGAGAAAGGAAGAATTTATTACCAAACAAAAGATGGAAAACACGAAATGCAAAATGGATAATTTTGATTACATCAAATTTAAAAGGTTTTGCGTTTTTAAAACACCAATGAAACCAAAATTATAAAAAAAGCAGAAATCTGGGAAACAAGTTTTACCTGATAAAGGCTTCATTTCTGAGACAAATTTATAAGAATACAAGTTATTCACCAATTGATAAATGATCAAAGAATAAGAACAGGCAGTGTTTAGATGAAGAAATTAAAGTTATCTATAATCATATAAAAATGCTCTAAATCACTATTGATTAGAGAAATGAATATCAAAACAATTCTGAGATACCACCTCACATCTGTCAGATTGGTTAATATGACAGAAAAAGAAAATAATAAATGCAGGGGAAAATGTGGGAAAATTGTAATATTAATGCATTGTTGGTAGAGTTGGGAAATGATCCAATCATTCCGGAGAGCAATTTGGATCTATGCCTGAAAGGCTATAAAACTGTGCCTACCCTTTGATCTAGAAATATCACTACTAGATCTGTATCCCAAAGAGATCACAAAAAGGGGAAAATGTACAAAATATTTATAGCAGTTCTTTTTGTGCTGGCAAAGAATTGGAAATTGAAGGGCTCCCCATCAATTGAGGAATGCCTGAAAAAGTTGTGCTATATGAATGTAATATACTGTTCTGTAAGACATGATGAATGGGAGGATTTCAGAAAGATCTGGAAAGACTTACATGAAGTGATATTCAATTGAACAGAAGCAGGAGAAAATGATACAGAATAATAGCAACACTATATGATTATCAATTATGAAAGATTTAGCTCTTCTCAGCAACACAATGATCATAGACAATTTCAAAGAGCTTATATTTTCATCACCACAGAATTATGGAGTTTAAATGCATATTGAAGTATATTGTTTTTACTTGTTTTTTTTCCCCCCTCTTCTCAAGGTATTTCCCTTTTGTTCTGATTCCTCTTTCACAAAATGACTAATGTAGAAATATATTTAATATGATTGTTCACATACAAAATATAACAGATTGCCTCTTTTCTTAGGAAATAGGGAGTGGAAGGGGAAGAATTTGGAACTCAAAATTTCATAAAATCGAATGGCTAGGGGGCAGGTAGGTGATGTAGTAACTAGACCACTGGCCTTGGAGTCAGGAAGATCTGAGTGCAAAATCATTCTCAGATACTTGACATTTTACCAGCTCTGTGACATTGACCAAATCACTTAACCCCACTTGCCTTACCAACTCCTCTTTCCCCCCCCCCAAAAAAAAAGTGAATATAGAAAATTATCTTTACATGTAATTGGGGAAAATATTATTAAGTGGGGGGGAGATAAAGGCTAAAAAAAAAAAGTTGTTTTTTGACATTTGTGATATAAAATACTACCAGGACAGACTAGAAAAAAAAAAGAAAAGGAATTGTCTATTAATGATATTATTTCCTATATGCATCTATTTATTGGTGACATCTTCTATTTATGGTAAGTCCTAGCCTTGTTAATGAATTCAACAATCACACAATGAAGTTTGGTTTAATAATCAACAAAGGAAAAACCAAGTGGATGAAAAATGCTTACTGTACAGGGTATGGCATGTAGTTGGAGAGTCTACTCAGTTAATTCTTTTATACATATTATCTTAAAACAGATACTTTCAAAGTACAATGATCTGGGCCCTGGATTAAACAGTAGGAAGAGAAAAAGTTGTATGATATTTGGGAAACTGAAGAATATTTTCAGTGATTCCAGGGATGATCCCCAAAACAAAAACCCAACATTATTAATTTTTTCTGAGTAATGTGACATAATCTGAATCATGTGATATCCCAATCTTTGAAAGATGAAAATTGTAGGTAATCCAAAAACAATGGAGAGGTATAAAATGAGAAGAGCTTGCAGTGTATTAATAAAATATGACTTACACATAAGAGGTGTCAAAAAAGATCGCTTCTCACAAATATGTGTTTGAAAATGAGATAGACTGTTTAAGGACTGAAAACAAGTGATAATACTGATGTGTTTGTGCCCATGTAAAAACAAATTTAGAAGAAAGCCACTAGAATATTGGTGGAACCTTTAAGGAGTTTTAAATTCATCTGTACAGGCATCTGCTTGTAGATATAATCAATTCCTCAGCTCAAGTTTATTTCTATCCTAACTTGGCATATTCTTAGTAAAGGAAAATTAACAATAAAGCCAATATCTCACATTTATAATTTGCAAATTATTTCCTATTTTCCTCATAATAACCCTGTGAGGAAATATAAATATTATCCTCTTCCTGTTTGTGGTGAAGTGAAGCATTTAATTGTTCAGTGACTTTTACAGAATCATATGACTAGTAAGTGGTAGGGCTGGATTTCTAATCCAGCTCTACCACTCCAAATGCACTTCTCTATCCAGCAAAGCATCAAAAATGGATAGTTTATTTTGTATACACTATACAATAACTCCATGTGAAAAGAATCTATGGTTTCATTCTTCTCAAATAAATGAAAAATTTATTAGGGGCACTAGTGCTAGGCACTAGAAATACAAGTAGACAAAAAAAAAAAAAAAAGACAATGTTGACTCACAAGAAACTCAAATCTTTATTGGGGAGGACAATCAATCAAAGAAAGTTGAGCAACATTGTTATGTCTGATATCTGTGTGCCATCCAACCTAGGAATATTTGTCTTATCGGTTGTTGCAATTGTACACAGTGCTACAACCTCTGGGGATATGGGACCATGTAAAATATCAGACTGTAGGGAGGGTGATGGTGCTATTTTTTCCAGTAGGCAATGAGTCTTTGAAAGCTTACCTGGCTCTTGTCTTTATAACAACATAATTAGTCTTTGGAAATTCATTGGATTTTTTCTAATGGAAGATAAATATAATTGTATTTTACAATAATTTGAAATTTCCCATTGAACTAAATGCTATATAGGATCAAGCCAACCAGTTTATACATCAACATATATGAATATTTGATAAATTTATACTTAAAATATTTTAAAAGAAACTTAAATGCAGACAGCTAAACTGTATATTTTACAGAAAAAATTTCCACATTTCTGTATTTCCTCAGGTAACTACATAGTTCCACCACCTCACAGGTGTGACTTTAACATAACTAATGTGTTTCTTTGTTTTGATTTAAAGGAAATTGGGAGTCAAGATTTATAAATCTTCATCCAAATTATGCTTAGATCTTTATATTTAATTTTTTTCTATTCTATTTATTAAATATGAGGTTTAGAGAGAGAGAGCACTGAACTAATTAGACATCAAATTGGTTTCGAGTTTTAGTTTTGTTTTAGTAAATTCTCATCTCTGAAAAGATTAAGATTTAAAAAAAGTTGTGGGGAATAACGTTTTATTTGTTCTATTATTACATTTAATTCCTTCATATACAAGCTTATGTTTGAAGAATGACCTAAAAATTGAATTTAGCTTAATATGTATGTAGAGCATTGGTGTAAATGAATATCCCAATAACTTATTTGGGCAAAAAAAGAAAGCAGTTTCTCAGATGGGACAGATTTAGAGTTAGAAGACAATAGACGTTGTAACCACTAAGCCTTTAACATCATTGTGTGGTGAAATAAAGACCTGAAACAATTGCAGTATAGAGAAGTGAGACTACAGATCTTTTTGACGTGTTTCATTTGAAAGTTTACATTTTTTATGCTTTGTGTTGCTGTGTAATTTTTGTACTCTTGGTGGCTAGTTTTTTGTCTAAAAATCTTTTTGGAATATTGCTTAATGTTTTGATTTTATGATAGTGAAGCTTGTATTCAGTGTTTTGCCAATTAATATTATATGCTTGTAATAAAAGCAAAAGAAAAAGCTCACTAAAAAAAAAAAAAAAAAAGAAAGAAAGAAAGTTGAGCAGCAATGCAGATGGAAAGTAACAGAAGGTCTAAGGATTTAGTAGGAAGATGATGGCAAATCCCAGGTCTTTAAGAGTATATATCAGTAGGTCAGATAGTAGATAGCAAGGGTCCAGTGAGTACTGAAGTAGGACAAATGGTAAAGCTTATTAAATCTCAGTGGCAGGGCAGACCTTCATACCAGAAGGCATGATACTCATTATTCCCATTTCATTCAAGTTATATGACCTGGCAAGCTCTCTTGATGGATTCCAGGAAGGTGAGGGTCAAAAAGAAAGCAAAGCAGGATTGACAACTCCACCTCATCATTCTCACTTCCCTGAATGAGTTCTAAACTAGGTCTCAAGAAAACTGGTCGGGGTAAAGATGACGATTAAGATTAATACTGAAATGGAAAAAAAAAGAACATGTAATAAGAGAAATGTATTACTTCATAAACCAAATAATTATACAAATATTTAGGGATTTTGATGCAAAGATTTATGCAGAAGATGATTATTTCATTTTACTTTTAAAAGTGTAATGAATGCTTCATACCAAGTAAAATATTCATTAAAGTAATTGGCTTAGTTCAACTTCTCAAGGCTACAAATTGGAAATGTACACATTACTGTCTTTAGAAAAGCATCTTTTTGATTTACATGTCCTCCAAGGCAGTTCAATTTTATTCAAAGAACAGGTTTTTTTTTCCACTGTAAAGCTAAACAGCCTTTCAAAGATATTTCATGTAAACACTCTTAAATCTGAATGTGTTATCTGGTATAAATACTTTCCTCCCTATACTTTTAAAAAAGTTTTCTTCCACAGTGGGAAATGTGTTCTTCTGAAAATCAGAGTTGGATTTATTTAGATAATTTAGATTGCTTAGGCTAATTTCACAAATCTAGAAGTGCCTACTAGTTGATACATATTTGAAGTGCACAAGGAAAACTGATCATCTAGTCTGGAATTAACTATGTTAGAATGGAAGTCACCAAAACACTTGGTTTCATGCTCTGGAAAAGCAAAGCACATGCATGCAAAGCACAATTTTTCCCATTCAGAATTAGATGTGAAAATAACCTGAAGGTACCTAAATTTTATTTGAGCTTCACATGCTCACTTCATGTCCTTCTCCAAAGTGACAGGTGAGTAGTGAGCCTTATAAGATATCCCATCTGTCAGAATGAGGAAGAGAACAAGACCAAGAAGGAAAAGTATTCGTAGTATGCAAACTGAGGGAGAAGAACTTTGTCATATTACTCTGCTATTGTACTATCTCTCAGAGGGGGAGATAGAATTAGAAAGCAGAAAAAAAAATAAGGTTTTTATTTACATTCTTTGTACCCATGCAGTGCCAAAAGAAGCCGTTGATTCGTTTAAACACTGGCCTTTATACTGACTAAAATGTTAGATGAAAACTATAGATTATATGCTTATCAAATCTGCAGGTGACGGAAAGTAATACAAAGATGAAAAAGCAAAAGCCCACTGAAGGAGAGAAATCAGGATCCAAAAATGGACTAAGAACAATGGTCTAAATCTAACACGAAATTTCAGAGGTAAAAAAATTTGTACCTAGGTGGGAAAAAAATCAACCAAAAAAAAAAAAAAAAAAAAAAGAACCATGATATGGCTATGTTTTAAGTTGCATTAATAGTAAAGTCATAGATAGGGTAAAAGTGCCTGGGTTCTATCCCTAAAATGCAAAAATTTAAAGGATAGAGATAATGTACTTCCTCCTACCACTCCCAGCAGCTTCCCCCTAGATGATATCTTCCCCAACTAGCCTCAGGCTTTATGACAACAGCCTCTTCACACTGCCATTAACAATCTTTGGCAGCAGATACCCTAGCATCCACATCCCCATTCTGGCTAGTCCTCTGCAGCCTAACAACTTTGAAGCTTCCCAGACCCACATCTTGTACCATTCCCCTTTTCCTAGGCCCCCAAAACCCAAGTGGTAGTTATTGTTCTGATTAAGACCTTAATCAGAACTAAGGAGATAATATAGTTCCCCTGAATTTTTTACTAGTACAACATATTTAGAACATTGCATTCCATCATGAGCATTAAATTATAAGAGAGTCATTGTCTAACCAGAGAGAAACCAAAGAAGAGTAACCAAGATGTTAAGATTTGTAAACTTATTATATAGTATAAGGAATAGGTGAAAGAACCATGGATATTGAGCCCTAAAAAAAAAAAAAATGACTTGGTGAGGGACTGGGGGAAATGATAAAGCTCTTCATATAGTTGAAGGACTGTTAAATGAAAAAGAATTAGACTTATTCTGTATAATACTGAAAAGCCATAGAAATAATGGATGGAAGTTTCAAGAAGGTAAACAATAGCTCAATGTGTAACAGAGTGGTCCAAAAAGATAATATACAGTTTTATAAAGCAATGAGTTCATCATCAGACATAATGAGGCAGAGATTCAATTACTACCAATTAGGTTCATTATAAATGCATTTGTTAGGCAAAATTCTCATCTAATATTCTACAATTTTACCTTCAGATTTAGATTAACATTAGATTTTGACAAGATGGAGGGAAAATGGCAAAATTAAGACTTTTGACTGATTTTTTAGTATAAGTATAAGCTTTTGTTTCTGCTAAGGTTGCAGGAGTATAAAAAGAAACCCAGTCAAAACCCTTAAATTTGCCACTTGGGAAATTAGAACATCTTATCTTGATCCAAGTGATTCATTTTAAATAATTGAAAAATATTTGGTTTTGGTTATAACTAAGTAGTGGACTTTTGGAAATACTACACACACACACACACACACACACACACACACACACACACACAGTCTTTTCAACTGTGTCTGACTCTTTGTGACCCCATTTGAGTTTTCTTAATAAAGAAAGTGGATTGATTTGCTACTTCTTTCTTCAGTTCATTTTTTTTTTTAACAGATGAGGAACTGAGGCAAATAGAGTTAAGTCAACTTTTCTAGGGTCACACATTTAGTAAATGTCTGAGGACAGATTTGAACTCAGAAAGGTGACTCTTCACACCTCAGGCCTGGTGCTCAATCCACTGTATACCTTTCCTCCCTTCTGCCTCCCACATACATATCCATGGGCTTACATGTGTGTGTGTGTGTGTGTGTGTGTGTGTGTGTGTGTCTGTGTGTGTGTGTGTGTGAGAAAAGGCACTTCCACATCAATGATATTTGGCATTTTCTGTAGTCCTTTCTAGAACAAACTTGATTGTCTCACAATCCCCTCCACCATTCCCAATAAAAACAAAAAACAAGGCTGGGGGTTAGAAGATATATTCTGAGAAGGTACTAAATGGGGACAATGGAAAGGAATCCTAAAAAACATTATACACATAAGTCCACATTGAAAACCTTGAGTAACAAATAGCTTAAATTTTATTCATACAAATTGCTAGATCTTTGAACAAAACTGATACCTTAAGTAATGATTATTTCAGATCATCATTTATTATGGAAGCAATTTGGAGTCTTTTTGAATCCTAAGGGCTTAGTGCCCACTCTGAGTAATTTGGAGTCACACTCACTTAAGGACTCTCAATTTTCAGAGTGTTCCTTGCAGTTGTAAGCCAAGACAGTTTACCAGGGGAGAAAATGTACACTTGCTACAAACAATTTAATTGTCTGTCCCTTTCTGGCAAAATGAATAATTGTTCAAAAGGCAACATATTTCTTAAATGCAGGAACGTAAAATAAGCAAATAAAGTTAATATACACAATGTAAAACTGATAGCCAGAATTTATATAGTGGTTTTAAATTTCCGAAATACTTTACCAATACTATCATATTTGATCCACTTTACACATGAGAAAATTGAGACAGGTAGATGTTAAATGACTTTCCCAAGGTCACAATATAAGTATCCAAGTTCCAATTAAGTCTTCCTGATTCCAGGACTACTGTTCTCTCCACTATGCTACCTTGCTGCCTATATAAACTAGAATTGTGGCTGAAAAAAAAAGTTCAAATCTTCAAGGGAAAGTACTTCCATGTTGAAACTTGAATTGGTTGACTAATTCATTGTCTGGATAAAGTTAGTGCCTTACTAATGGGCCATAGAGAACAGATGAAGAATTGGCAGATTCTCTGCTAGGCACCTACTTCCAAGAAATACAGTGAGCTGCAAACACAATATTTAGACACATATTTTTGAAGTCAGAAGGCTTACTGGACAGTATAACTTAAAAAGATATTCAGAGAAGATGAATTGGCACGATTCATTTCATTTCACAAACCACAGAGTCAAAGGATGATACTGGATAAGTCAATGAAAGCATATATTAGTAAATACTAGAAAGAAGGTAAGAATTCAAAAGTGAATTCAAAAGGCAAATTAATGCTAATTTTTAAAGCTGCAGAGGGGTACAATTAAATAATCTTTCTGAGAAATGCACTGTATTACTTTCTAGTTTTGTTTTGTATCAGTTCATTTGCTTTCCTATGGACTATATTTTCCTACAGATGGAAAAAGGTCATCTTGAGTATTTAGTGAGAAAATAGAAACCATGTGGACTGGAAAAAAAGAAAAGACCAAGAATGAAATTTTGAAAAATTTCATGACACACAAAAAGGAACTAAATTAAAAAAGGTATAGAACAGACTAAAAAGCTCCTTCTTACTTCTATGTTATCAAATATATAGGTATCCCTGTGGCTCATTCACCAGCTTCTTGACCCTATCATATTTGCATTCTATAGGCCCTTAAACCACCATTTGAAACCTATCAATAAAATATAGATATCTTAGCCAATTGATAGTAGACTTTACAGAAGAAATTTCATATTCAATTCTTCAGGCCAAAGTATCTAATTTCTCCTGAAAAAGAAAATGTATCCAGTGTTGATAAATAATGTTGAAAATTATATTTTTGGCTCTTTTCAACAATGCAATGATTCAAGGCAATTACAAGAGCTGGGGTGGAAAATGCCATCCGCATCCAGAGGACTATGGACACTGAATGTGGATCAAAGTGAAATATTTTCACCTTTTTCTTTGTTATTGTTGTTTGTTTGTTAGCTTGCTTTTTCTTTTCTTTTCTCATGGTTTTCCCCTTTTCATATGATTTTTCTTGTACAACATGACAAATATAGAAATATGTTTAAAAGAACAGCACATATTTAACCTATATCAGAATGCTTCCTTGGGGAGGGAGGAGGTAAGGAAAAGAGGGAGGGAGAAAAAATTGTTTTTTTTTTTTTAATTAAAGCTTTTTATTTGCAAAATATATGTATGGATAATTTTTCAACATTGACCCTTGCAAAGCTTTCTGTTACAAATTTTTCCCCCTTATCCCCCACCCCTCCCCTAGATGGCAGGAAGTCTACTACATGTAGGGAGAAAAATTTGGAACATACAGTTCTATAAATATGAATGTTGGAAATTATCTTTACGTGTATTTGGGAAAAATAGAATAATATTAAAGTTCTACTTATGGTATTTTAAAGATTGCAAAGCACATATAGAGAAGTCCCTTGGAGATTCCTAATAATCCTGTGAAATCAATACTTCAGGTATTATCCCCATTTTACAGAAAAAGGAAGCTGAGGCTCAAAAATGGTGTCACAAAAATTAGTCCCACAGCTACTAAATATCAGAAGTGGGATTTAAATCTAGGTCTTTCTCATTGTAAGTTCATCTTTCTCTCTACTAGGCAGACTTCTCAAGAAAATAAAACAATAGCTCTCCCTCATCCTAATTTAGCAACTTGAGTTTCAGAAACTTTAAAATCCAAGAAAAAGAGTCTGGTATAGGGAGCTTTCTTAGGGCAATAGAATTTTTGACAATTATTCTTTTCTCTCTGAGATAAACAGATTAAACCTTTTTTAAAAGCTTCTCCAAAGATATAAAATGTAAGGATGTAATCAAGACATCAGGCCCACACTTCATGCTCCCACCCTCTAGACTACCAAGGATTGAGTAGTAAGTGCTTCCCCCCCCCACCACTAATGCAACAGCTATTTAGTGCCATTTACTCTTATTACAGAATATTTAAGTGAAATTAATTTAAAAGCTTTCCATAAAATTCAACCCACAAACTAGTTGTGTAAGTTGGATTCAAAATTTATGGGGGAAAAACACCAAAAAAACCCATCATGTTCTGTCCCCTATAAAGTGGAATTTAAAGCCCCTCTTAATTAAGGAGCCTGTCTGCAGTGCTATTCGAATAGCATTACCCAAAATGAAAGCACTGATTAGGCAAAGATCAAGAAGGAGCCATTCACAAAGAATGTACCCTAATACCTAAAATTTAAATCACCTTGTGATCTGACATTCAAGATAAAATAAAATACAAACTCCAGGAAGTTTCATTAAAGTGGTTAATGTTCTTCAGATCACATTCAACTTTAAAACTAATACACAAGATCAAAATTAAATCAGAGGACATCTCCCCCTCACACTGTATTTGTTATCACTTATTTCTTATTTAGAGAGGAAAAATACCTTAAGTAAAATGAACATCTACAAAAATGACCTTTGAATGTTAACAAAAGACTCCTAGAACATTCTAGATGAATTTTTAAAGACAATCATACTGTGATTTGTTTGTAAAATAATGTTCCTGCAACTGCATTTTTTTTGTTGGGTAGAGATGCTATGGAGATTCAGAGGGGCTCAGTGTGTAAGAGCCAGAAAACCTGGCTTCCAGGTCTGCCTGTGATCCAGGCAGACTGTGACCAAAAACAAGGCAGCTGACCTCTCAGTGTCAGACAATTCTCTAAGCAGATAAGCTGTCGATGGGACTGGCAGGTGTTGCTCACCAAGAGCTCCCAAAACCAGTGAAATCATAGGCCCATGACAAGAAAATGCTAAACGCAAATACAGCTGTTGGTAAGTGACAAAAATATACTTTATATCTTGAAACTTTTCTGACATTCATTTTCAGGGAGTTTTAATTCCCTTTTCTTCTAATGATAGAAAACTTTCTAGCAACATGACTTTTGTTATGGTGAAGTAAATATCATATTACAACTAATGAAACTTTCAGCAATTCATTCATTATAAATATAACAATGTCATATCTTCAATTTGGAACATATCTTTGAATCTTGCAAAAAACAAACAAAAAAACCTCAAAAAAAAAAAAAAACCCACCTCAAGCCTACAAAATTCATCCTCCTCAATTCTAACTTCCCAACCTCATTCAATGAATTATCAAGGCCATGCTATTCTGCTTCTGGATGATTTTTCATGTATTAATGCTCATATTTTTAAGCAACAACTTTAAAAATATCTATTATTTTTGCTTATACTAGTTTAATCTATTGGATTCCTAGTGTCCTGACTGGAAACTAATCCACTATTTCTGGAAAATTCAAGGCATTCTCCATTTCACTGTCTTCCTCAGCATTCTACCTAGTTGTGATATTTGTACTATTTTCTCCTCTGCTCCTACTCCTCTCTAGCTCTGATGCTATGAGTAAATTGATTCAGTCTCTGGTTCTAGAAAAGATGTATCAATCTATTTCTTTGGTCCCATTTTTCTGGACCAGAGTACCAGTCTTGGGCCAGTAACTGTTTCCTATGTGTCCCATCTCCCCCATTAGAATATAAGCTCCTCAAAAGCAGGGGCTGTCTATGCTTTATATATCTTTGATTATCTATCTATCTATCTGTCTGTCTGTCTGTCTGTCTATCTATCTGTCTATCTGTCTATCTATCTATCTATATCTCCCAATATTTGGTAACTAGTAACTATGTAATGAATACTCATTCATTTAATAGCTACTATTATCTAACATATAAAGTCCAAACTTCTTGGTCTAGTAATAATGTGCTTTTTTATAACCTAGCTTCAATCCAATTTCTTTCTAGCTTTAGCTCCAACTATTCCTCATATATACTATACATTCCAACTAAATAGAACTATCTACAATCCCCTTAACATATTCCATACTTTCCTACCTCCATATTTTTTTTTTTTTTTTACTGAGGCAATTGGGGTTAAGTGACTTGCCCAGGGTCACACAGCTAGGAAGTGTCTGAGACCAGATTTGAACTCAGGTCCTCCTGATTTCAGGGCTGATGCTCTATCCACTGTGCCACCTAGCTGCCCATACCTCCATATCTTTTAAGCATGAAATTCTTGACCACCATGTCAGTTGAAATTCTAATCATTCTGTTAAAAGTCTTAACTCAAATGTCAACTTGTCCCAAACCCTCCTCATTTCCCCACCTGTAAGCTCTACAAGGAGAGAGTCGGTATTACTTGCCTTCCTTTGTCTCCCTAGAGCTTAGTACAGTGTTTGGTATACAACAAACACTTAATAAATGTTCACTGACTGCCTGACAAAGATTAATAGGAGCCACGGGAATTCACTGAGAAAGGTGACATGGACAGATCTACGTTTAAAAAAAAAAGTCACCTTGGAAACTGAGTGAAAGATGGGCTGAAATGGGGAGTATCTCAAGAAGACTAGTTAGAAGGCTGCAGCCATAGTCAAGGTGAGCAGTGATTAGGACCTGAACTACAGTAAGAGAAATAAACATATTACATATGTTTTAAAGGGAGAAATGACAAGATCTGGAAAAGCATGAAATCTTAAGAAAGTCAAAGGTGATACTGAGGTTGAAAATTTGTATGTATGGGAGGATGGTGGTACTCTCAGAAAGATAAGGAAATCTGAAGAGAAAAGGATTTGGGGAGAAACATAATGAAAACATGGAAGACTGAGATGTCTACAAAACATACAGAAGACAACTAGTGATCCAGAAGTGTGGAGCTTGGCTAAGAGACTAAGGTTGTATATGTAAGATCTGAGTCATATACACATGGACTCAATAACTGATGAGGACATCATGTGGGACAGTCTGTAGCAAAAAGACAAGAAGGTCTATGTCAGAGACATTGCTAATGGGAATGAAATGGATGGAGAAACAATAAAGAAGACTGAAAAAGGCTGATGGACAATCAATCATTCAAAAAGCCTTGAATGCGCTTGTCAAGGACATCATCTAAGTCATGAGCCCAGGTTGGGAGGATGGGGTGGTCCTTGACAATGCTATGATAGGTAGGAGGAATCAGGAGAGAACAATGCCATGAAACCCTAAGGAGAGAGAATCCAGGAGAAAAAAGTGATTAATAGAATCAAATGTTGCAGAAAGGATAAAAAGGAGTATTGGGAATGGTTATTATATCTGGCAGGTAAAATCACTGGTTTCCACAGAGAAGATAAATTTAGTTGAATGATGAGGTTGAAATGTATATAGTAGAGTTTAGAAGAATATGAGGAGAGTAAGAAATATAGGTTGCAGATTTATTCACAAGGGGCAAGAGAGATATAAGGCAATGATTAAGGGGAGAGCAATATCAAATTAGGCTTTTTTTTACTTGCTTTTCCACCCTTTTCTAAATAATGGGGGCATGTTTATAGGTAGTAGGGAAGGAGTTTATAGATGAAGAGAAATTGGGAATAAGAAAGGGGGAGTAGGATTATAGTATGGGCAACCTTGATAGGAATGGGCTAGGAAATAAGCATTTAGATATGGCCTGCTATGAGCCAGGCACTGTACTAAGTGCTTTATAAATATTATCTCATTTGATAATATTTATAAATATTTTAAATATAAATTTATATTTATATTATTATTTATTTATATTATTATTTATAATAATTATTATTTATATTATATATATTTATATGTATTTAAATATATATAATATATAAATATTTAAATATATATATAATAAATATATATTTATATGTATTTAAATATAAATTTATAAATATTATCTCATTATAGCAACCCTGCTAGACAGATGCTGTTATCAATTCTATTTAACTACTGAGAAAACTGAAGTTATAGGGTCTAGGGTCACACAACTAATATCTGAGACTGAATTTGAACTTTGAAATCTTCCTGGTTTAGCACTTTATTTACTGTGCCATCTAGGTATTTCTAGAAAAGATCAGAGTGTATAGAGATGATGGCTTTGGCAAAGAGAAAGGAGAAATACAGGAGGACCTTAAGCACAAAGAGTAGACCCCTTGTAACAAATTTGGGGAGGAAATGGCCTAGAGATTCATAATATGAGCAAATATGGGTGGGCTTCAAGCAAAACTCCTGAATCATTTAGAGCATAGATTCATTTAAGTATTTAAGTATGGCAAACAACCATATGTAATATAATATGCTAAGTGCTAAGTAATAAAATTAGATTAATGGTGGAAATAAAAATTTAGGAGAAAAATATCTCTGGTCTTGTAAAGATCATAACCTCCTCCAATCTTCAAAAATGATTGGCTTGTGATTTACATAAAGAGAATGGTTTCCCCACTTTTTTTTTTT